>PVLA01003543.1:0-208449 GCA_004027455.1 Hydrochoerus hydrochaeris | reverse complement strand
CTTTCTTACTTCTTTCTTTCTTTCTCTCTCCATGTAGGTCAGGTTTTATTCTTCCATTGAATTCTTGCAAGACTTTTTTTTTTTTTTTACTTTCCTTTAGCTTTGTGCTTTTAGTATTTTGATTTTTGGTATGTATCTTGTAAGGTTTTCTGTGAGCTTTATGGATATCTTTGGTTTGATATGTTATATCAATCTGATAAAGTCTCAATCATCATTTTTTAAATCTTAGTTTCTGGGCCCAATTTTGTTTCTCTGTTATTCATATTCCACATATTTATACTTCATGTTAATTGTGCTATTGATAATGCAGTCTGTTCTTTACTTTTAAGTAATTTCCTATTTGCTCGTCAGTATGGAACCTTTATATGGAGACATTGTTAAGCTCAGAAATTTCTTTTCTCAGTCCTATCTAATCTAATAAACCCATCAAAAACTCTTTTATCTCTATTACAGTATTCTGTAGCATAGCTTTTATTCTTAGACATTTTCTTTCTGTTTATATTGTCAGTGTGATCTTGAATGTTGTCTACTTATCTATCACATCCCTAAGCTTGAAGTTTTTTTTAATTTCTGGTTTGACAATATTAGCATCCCTGCCATATTTGTTATGAAAACTGCTATTCTCCCCAGAATGTGGCTATTGCCTTTTAGAACATTTTGTAATTAAGAGTCAGGCATGAATGACTGGGTAAAATGAAAGCATAAATAGGCATCTAGTCATGTGAGGAAGGACAATTACCCTATAGTCCTGTGACTGAGGCTCAGTGTTTTATGAAGCATCTAAATCTTAACTGTGAATGTTACAAGTTCTTTCTGATACCACGTGCTTCTCATCACTGAGATGTACTGGAATGAGAAGTGTGGATTGTTGTTGGGTATTTCCCTTTCCCTAGGTTGGTGAATTTGATCAAATTTCTGCATGGTAGGCTCTGGTTAAGTAAAGTAGGTAGGATTTTATAAATAATGGCAGACTTTAATAAGAACAGAATGCTTTGCTATGTGCAACATACAGTAATTTATTTCCTTCTCTACCTCATGGAAGGACGAGGATTTTTCTCTGATAGTTGATGAGAGAATCTAGTAGAGCTCCACAAGGTAAAAGTTGCACAAGTGCGGAGGTCAAGCAGTGAAAGGTTCATCCCAGAATTATTAACTGCCAGAGTTATCCACACAGAGCCTTCAGTAGTTCCTCAATTATAGTTGGAGAAGGTGCTCAAGCCCAGCACTTGCTCACATGGGGATTTCTGCTTCTAGAAGTTGGGATTTCCTGCACTATCTATGTCTGTTCATCTTTGGAGTATTGCTTTGGCCCATGATCTCCTTCTTATAATAGATTTAAGAAGAGTTGTTTGTTTTTATGGTTGTTCAGATTTTTATTTGTTGTTATAACAATAACAACTTTGCACATTGTTACATGCTGGACTGGAAATTGGAAATCAATCTACCTGTTTTTAAAAATTTTTTCTTGTCTACACTGTGTACATATTCAGTGTTTTTATTCCTAATAAAATTTCTATAATGTTCTCTTCTTCCTATCTTGGAAAATTTAAATTGAGCTATATTTTGACACCAGTTTCATGATTAATTGTCTTTATCATGAAAGTTCTCAAGTGAATAGTTGGTCCCCGAGTGAGTATTTTGGGGTAAGATAGACTACAAACAATTTTTTTTCCTTTCCCAGCTAAGCAAATGAAAAATCAGTTTTATGTAAATGGGAATTCAAGAAAATATAAGTGTATTTTTTTCTTAATATTTTACTTATAAAATAAAATATTTGCAAAGCCTTTTAAATATGTCTAATATAATTATAAATATACATATTTTTCTTCATTGTGGAGTTCAGTGATTAAGGCAGATGCAGTTAATTAATTCAAGGTGATTTTAGAGATTAAGTTCATTGGGAAGCCAGATAGAGAAAGACTTACTGTTATAATTACATCCAAGATAATTTACTATAAAAGCTAATGTCACATGTCAAAATATTCCATTTCAATGATAATTCCTACATTTGTTATCTATTTGTAATTTTTCCTCAATTATTTACCTTAATTAACTTTAAATCTTTATGATTAAATAAAATTACTTTTTCATTTGTTATCTCTATTACTATTTTTTGTTCATAATATTGTTCAATTTCCTGTAGATTCTTTTTGTTCCTTATTTATCCAAAATGCTATAGCCCAGCTTTGTTGCTCTTTGAGTCAATCTGAATTATTTTTCTGCTTTCTTTCAAGCAGTGATATGCTAAATCAATTTTCTTGCTATTTTTGTCTCATTACATACATATATAGATTTATTTTGTGTGATAGTTGAAGTGACAAAAGTGAGTAAAATTGCAGCTCTAAATCTGTAGTTTCTGCTGGATTATATTAACACTGAAGTTCTATTTGCAAACAAAGAGTATTTATTCACATTGGGTTATAAAGTATAATCCTAGGAAAAAGAAATTATACATATACATATACATATATATATATATATGTGTGTGTGTGTGTGTGTGACATTCAACATTATTAAATAAAAATAAAATATAAATACCCAGTAGCATCATAGTATTTTAGAAATGACATTAAATATTAAGGAAGGATGTATTGTAAGTGTTGCTGTAATTTAATTTCACTGCCTATACATAATGTTGCTATTTCTCTTAATATATGCTGGTCTCCTGGCTATTTTCTTTACTTCAGTATTTGGTTTAGAGCATTCTCATGTGTAACATCTTACCTTGAAGTTGTAGTGCTAAAGAATCAAATGTCATTACTCCAAATAAATTCTGATGAGTCCCCTGTTGTGAAGACTTAACTTACGTGAAAAGACATCACATACTTATAAAATCATTAATTGATTTAAATAATTCAACTCTTATTAAGTTCTAAAACATTCAAAAGTGAAAAAAGAAAGTTTCTAATGCCCTGAACGTATCCAACTAAATAAAAAGCTAATTGTTCACCATTCATAAATCTACTGCCCTTGATTTTAATACAGTAGATGCCCTACTTGTCTATTTTTCAAAAGTAAATATGCCAGCTATATTTTTCTCTCTTTAAATTTATCCTTCCAGATACAAGAGACCAAGTGTGAGGAATGAAAGGCAGTTGGAAGTAAAAATAAGAATAAAGATCTGCCTTGTGCAAGAACTTTGTAACCTAACTTCAATGAATTAAACACACATGTCATAATTATTCAAGGTGATATAACCCAGCTTTGTTGCTATTTGAATCAATCTGAATTTATTTTTCTATTTTGTTTCAAGTGATGATATATTAGTTTTCTTGTTATGTTGTCTCATTGCCTATGATTTACTATATATATATATATATATATATATATATATATATTGTGACTTATTATGTATATAGATTTATTTTGTTTGATAGTTGAAGAGAATCAATTGGATGGTATCTACCCAATAAGTAATATCAATAATGAAAACAGGGAAAACGTAAATAGAGGACGAAGGAGGGAGGGGGCATTAATAAAAGAAGTAAGTGGAATTATGCACATGTACTCATTTCCCAAGATGACTGTAAAATGTATGTACTGTGAATATTTATTAATAAAAAGAGAAAAATTTATATTAACTGCATGTTAGGTAATATGTAGTTGACTTTGTCTTGTAACTTTTCCAATTGAGAACATTTTGTACTTACAAAATTACTCAAAAACACTGTAATGCATTATAGATACCCTTTATGCAGGTTTCAAAGTTTTAGCATCCAACATAACCATAAAGGAACTGTCCACCTCAGCAAACTAACATTAATGCAATAATATCTGCCATGGTTTCAATCTTGAGTTCCCCCAAAGGCGCATTTACTGATGGGTTTAGTCTTCAGCTTGGTTCTTTTGGAAGATAGTGGAACTTTAAGAGCTGGGTCTGCCAGGTATTCCTTAGGAGATTGAAGCCATGCCCTATAAGGGGAGAGTGGGAACCCAGCCTCTTTCTATTCTTTAACTTCTAATCCGAGAGGTGAGTACTTCTGCTCTACTGTGTGCCCTTGTCATGATGTGCTGCCACAGGTCCAAAGCAATGGGGCCAACTGACCATGGACCTCTAAGACTGTGAGCCACAACAAACTTCTCACATTAAGATGAAAAAATAATCCTTCTCACTTTAAGGGCTATTGTTTATCATATAATTTTATCAGTAACCTGTTATCAGAAGATCCTGCCATTTTATGTTGTGAAACTATGTGTAGATTTTGCAACTATTTAAAAGATTGAATGCAAAGCAGCAAAGAATATGCATTATTTTGTTGTAACTTCAAATATTATTCTTCAATAAATCCCATAAAGATTTGCCATCCTTCTTAGCAGTGAAAAGGGCAAACTAATGACTTAATGGGCAGAGGTGTTTTTATTTGAATCTCTAAAAATAGAGTTTTTATGCTTATTTCTTTTTCTCTATATTTGTTGTAAATTATAAAAAGAGTTGTACATTATAAGATGGTAATAGTAATAAATACAAAAAATTAACCCAGAATATTGCCAGAAGTTTAAGTGTTGAGATCTAGAGTCAACAAAATGTTAGTGGCAAACCTGCTACTTTGCAATAGTTAACATATTGAAAGTATAAATCAGCCAGGGTCAAATCCCATTCTAGGTAAACTGCGATGAAGTAAATGAGACATGTTCCTAGAAGAGCTAAAATCAATACATAGGTTTTTTTAAAAACTCATTTGGGAAATTTCATGTGCAATTAGATATCTTCAAAAAAAGTCTACATGAAAGAGACTGGGCAAGGCTTTCTTCTCTCACCTTCTGCATGATCACCTATTTAAGGGACACATGCAAATGTTGTGCTTTTAATAAAATGCTGAAGGTATTATTATTATTAGTAGTAGTATTAGCACAGGGACTCTTTCCTGGGAGATGATTTTCCATGGACCACTGTGAGGGTTGGCTTTGGGATGATCCAAGCTCGCATTTATTGTTTACTGTATTTCTATTATCAGCCCATTATTAAGTATAATGAAATAATTATGTAAGTCAAAATAATGTAAAGTCAGTGAGAACCCTTTTTTTTCTTGCAACTAAATTGTGATGATAGACAGTGACAACAAAGGTTTTGCCTGTGTAGAGAGTTACTTTAAGGTCATTTTTGTTCCTAGTGTTTGATTGCTATCCACTGAATTCCAGTTTGACCTTAAACACACTCTTTTCACTTGAACACTGTTGTTACTCTTCCTTGAAGTGAGAGTTTGTTGAACAGGTCAAATATGTAATGTGAACATGCGAGCTCTTCAACCAGTTCTGTGTCACTGAAATGTGCTCACAGTGGTGTCTCATTCCCTAAAAGAAATGTCTAAACTGGTTCTGAGAACTCAGAACCTCTTTTCAGTCCTCTTCCTTTAGGAATCCATCACAGTTCTCTGTATAAGAGAAGCCCTGTATCCACAGTATGAATCCTCTCATAAAGGTATGTGAAAACGCAAAAGTCAAAGGTATGTACTGTAAGGTGGCAGATAGTTTTATTCACATCCTGTGAAATGTTAAGTTCCAGTGGCATATTTTGGTGAGTCAGCATTTCTCCCTGGATGACTCAGTGCATCAACACACAATCAGAAGCTGCATCTTTGATTCAAGTAGTAAAACCAGAAAGCTGTCCAGTCAAGGCAGCAGTTCTGTTCCTCTGTTTATCAACACAGAGTGACCAATTCAATTGTCCTGATGTGTAATCATTCAAAGAGTTGAGTAACTCTACAGCTGTGATTTTGTTTTTGGGGAAAAAAGCAAACATTTTCATGCACAACCTCCTGAAAAATATGTGGTGTAAAACAAGCATTCTTGCTTTCTTGTCAATACTATTAGATTCATCAACCTGGATTGTGTGCCACGCCAACTTATTAATCCTCTCTAACACTGTGCCTCAATATCCTCTGCTATTCCATCAATGTATCTGGTTTAATAGCTTGCTATGAAGGACACATGCCAATTGTGAACAGCAGCACCTCCTACAAGTTCCCAAGTTTCCTAAGTAGTAGTCAGAAGCAGCTCTTCACCAGTATAAAGGGCTTCTTACTGTCACCAACACAGCCTCTGGTGTTCCCACTGCAGACACATTTGAGGATGTAGTAGCCTTTCATAGTCGATTCAGTTCTTCATATTTTCTGTGTGGTCTTTTATTCCCTCCAAAGTTTTTTTTTTTAATGTAGGATTCTGGGTTTCCATGTGGTGGAACAGTTTTGACATTCCATGGCTTCACTAGGTAGCTGATTTCTGTATATAAAAAGCATGATTGGAGAATATGTATCGTGTGTTGTAATTAAACCATAATTTCAGTAGCAGTCTCAGTACTTCCATTTAAATGGAGCTATCTTCCTTTTTTGGCAGTCTTGGAGTCTTTCGCTGTCAGTGGGTAATCAAACTTCAAAGAATATCTCCTGTTTTGTTTTTTACTGGTTCTGACTGTGTTTCACATGTAGACATAATCAAAACCATGAGCAAGAGCAATGCAAAGTAGGGGAAGAGGCACAGATGAAAATGGTAAATAAAATCATAGGCCACTCCTAGACTAAGTGTGAGAGTCTGACTCTAGGTACTTCCCAGAAGCACCAGGACAATTGAAGTACATCAATTTGTAAAGCCTGCCATGAGATCTAGCTAACTGCCCTTTGCCGCACACTGATAGGGTTTTCATACAAGTGTGCTAGCAATTGATTTATTACAGTCTCTGTGTAATCAAACTGCTCGCGAACTCTATTTGTTGCCACTCCTGAGCACTCATATCACTGCCTCAGCTGAAGCACAGATCATCAAGCTCTGGATTCTAATAAGTATCACACATCCTGCATCTTGCATTTCACAGTAGTGTTTGTGCTTCTGTGAACCTGCATGGCTGCTGCTAATCTGACAGAAGTCTGAGCCCAGGCAGCAGTGTGAGTGATGGGAGCAGCAGCTGGAAATAGAGGAAGCTTCACTCACTAGCCTGCTGCTCACTTCCTGCGTGTGGCCCATTTCTAACTGGCTATGGACCTGTACAAGTCTGTGGGTCTGAGCTTGGGAGCCCCTGAGTTTGTGGATTTTGCCAGCAAGTGAAATAGATGTATCAGTCAAAAAAAAAAAGTCATTTCATTATGGTTATGTACAAACTCCAAAATTTAGTTACCCAAAACAGCATGTTTGTTTCTTACACACTTTATCTGTAATGCACCCTCATTTTGAATTGGCTGAAGGTGTGTCCGGTGTCAGCATTCTTGCTGTGTGACTCAGGCTGTTGAAAGGGCTACATTCTGCAACATTCACAACTTGTTATGATGAATGGTAAGAACTCCCTGGTGAAACCGAACACTTCGTCAAATTGCCTTTTCCTCGCAACTCTGGCTAGAGGAGTGATGTGGTTCACTTAATGTAAAGGGAACAGGATTCATTCCACCGACAGGAATGTGTAACTATCCTGTAAAAATCACTTGTGTCCCTTATGGAATGTATTAACTATAGAGAAAAACTTCAGTGTGTTCAAATTCTTGGCAAAGATCATCGTTGTTGAAATATTAACATCAATTTTACATTCACATAAAATAATTATTGTCATCATGTACAAAGAATACCTTTAGGCCTGAGATACAGCTCAGCTTCACAGCACCTACCTGGCAAGTGTGAGGTCCAGAGTTTGATTTCTGATACCAAAATAAATAAATAAATAAATAAATAAATAAACTTAAAATGTTTTTGGGTATTATAGATTCAAATTTTTTGTCTACATAAAATAATAAAATTTACCTCTTTTCTTAGCAAACTATTCTAAACTCCCCCAAAAGTGACAATATTGGACTTTTGACATTTGAACATTTGAAGAATTTCACTACTAGCCTGTGGATGGGAACAACAGGAGCACCATCTAGCACGATTCCACTTTATGCTGCCTTTGAAAAGGAATCAAAGAAGGATAAAAACCATTTTAGATATTTTCTTTTTTCCTGTGTTATGATATTTGTATCTCCTTGAAAAAGAAATAAACCTAAGATTTTGCAAAGAAAAGTAAGAGAAGCTTGATTTTATTTTTGATGGAATCATACAGAAATCACACAGAAGCAGAACTGTATGTGTAATACAAAGAATTGATGCTCAAATTAGAGCAAAATAGCTATACCGTATGTCCGCAGGCAATGATTTCTTCTTCCATAGGGGAGGTTGGCAAACTATGCCTTGGCTAAATTTAGCTTGGTATTTTCTGGAGGCCGGTAACAAATCTGTGTTTTATATTTTAAGTGAAAACAACAATCAAAAGAACATCTCATGATACATGAAAAATAAGTGAAATTTAAAAGTGGTGTTCCTAGATGAAATTTTGGAATACAATTATAAGTCTGTTCAAAAAATACAATGAATGATTAAAGTTTAAAAAGTTTATTACAGTTGAAGACACATTACCATTAATTGGTTGAAAAATACACTCTGTTAATTCAGGTGTGTCCTACTATTTGGTCTTTTCCTTAAGAAGCTTTTGGAACTCCTCTTTCACGATTGTTAGTGGTACTGTCTATGTGCCTGTCTCGAAGTCCTCAACTGATTCAAAATATTTACTCTTCATGGTCATGTTTTGACTTTGAGTAAGAGCCAGAAGTTGCATAGTAACATACATATCTGGTGAATAGAGTAGGTAAGGACATAATGAAATGTTTTCAGGGAACTGTTTTCCTGTTGGATGGCCAATGGGAGCTGCCTCCACTGTTGTAAAGACACTCTGGAATGAAGATTTCCTGAACTGTTTCAGAAAGTGAAAAGAGTGATGAGGTAGTGATTCTAAGCAAAGGAAGTATGTAGATGGATATTAATGGCAATGTGTCTTTTACCATAATACATTTTTAAAATTTGAACATTCACTGCATATTTTGATCAATTTAATATATTTATTATTTTTCATATGGTTTATGATTGTTTATGTGTTATAGTGATAGAGTTGAATAATTGTAATAGAAATGTGTGACAGCAAATTCTAAAATATTTATGGCCCACAACAGAAACTATTTGTGAACTTTTGTTATGGCACTTTATTTTCCTTATCTGTGTAGTAAGACTGACAATTATTTCATAGAAGTACAATGTTCAGGAAAATTAATTTTGTTTTTTCTAATTTATTCATATGAATTACTGTGTCTCTGTTAGGAATTATGATTCAGTCATAAGCCACTGTATGATTTTCCTTCCACTAAAAATTGAGCATAAATGTACTAAAAATTTTAGCTTATGATTCATACTGACAACTGACAAGAGAATCCTATTTTGTGTATCTGTTTATGTGATTTTGTTTTCTTTTTTCCATCTTGGGCAGTATTGTCTTCACTCCTACTATATTTGATACCTATAAGGGAAAATAGTGAAAATTTTCAGTCTTATGATTAAAGATGATGATTATCTTGTTTATTGTGAATAAAATCCTTTGCTCTTCTTATTTAATGTACTGTAGCTGACTCTAGTTACACCAAGGTTTATACTTGATTTGTGCCATAACTTCTTTGAGATATAATCAGGAAAGAGACAGGATAAAAGACAAATTCTTATATTTTCCTAGGTAAAATTATAAAACTCAACTTTTCTCCAGGGTCATTATCTGGATTTAGTGTGAGAATCCTGAGGATTCATACTCCATGGTATACTTGAGTCACTATTAGAAATGGACATAAAATACAGTTATTAATGTGAAACAGATTAAATAATAAACAGTTAAAGCTAAGTCCTCCTCCCAAAATAGATGACTTTTTCACATGGGAAGGGATCAAGAGTTGGAAGGACTGGGAGTAGGGGATGACAAGAAGCAAAAACAAAAGCATTAAGATATGCTGCATATGTGTAACAGATCCTCACAATGATCGAAACTGTTATGCGCTGCAAACATACATAACTACCAAACTACAGGGATAAAAATATATGAATCTTAAATTTTGAAAACGACAAAATAAGAGCTAAAATGAATGATTATATTTTTTAGAAAGAAAATGTAGATGGAAGACTGTTATAGAAAATGAAATCAATTATCAGAGTACCAAACTGTGGATTTGAATAGTACAATCTATGCCATCAGCATTCTACCACATGGCTGGCTGTTTGGTAACATATTTTGTTGCTTGGTTTAAGGAATCAGTTTCTGTGGTTGCTGTCAATATCTCTCCTATGGCCTGCCTACCAATGGATTACCTGAGGACACATGGTGTTGCTATTACTGATAGCCTTGGGGACAACAGAACATAACTACAGAAATTGAAGAAATTTTAATAGTGTTCTGGGTTCTTGGTGCCATAACTCATGATGCCAGAGTGACAATACAATGGGAAACCCAGATCCCTCTCCAAGTTCAGATACATAAAAGCTAAAAAGAAACACATCTTTTGAAAACAGAGAAGTGTTCAGTTCCACAGATAAACAAGAAAGGAAGAAAATAACAAAGTATATGCAAGACAAGCAAGCAAATTACAGGAATGTGTCTTAACACACTGACACGGTTCTAAATGTAACTGCATTAGATTCCTTCTTAAATTAGATAGCCTGGCTAAAAGTATACAAAGAAAAAAAGACCCAACATAATGCTGCTAAAATAAACTCACTTTCCTAATAAAGACATTCAGACTAAGAAAGAATTCATGTCTATACCTATGTTAAAAATATTACATGCACACAGAAAGTAAAAGTGTGTAGGAGTGGTTGTGCTTATAATTAGACAAATAGATATTATGATAAAATTGTTTAGCAGAAAAAAAAAATGTCTTTCACACTGGACAAATGATCAAATTCAAAGGGAGCTAGAATGGTTAAAATATATATGCACTTATTAACAAAGCACCTGATTTTATAAAGCAAACACTAGTCAATCTATAGGAAAAGACACACTGTGAAAGACTATGCATAAGGTATTTGACAGCTTACTTTGAACAATGGTCAGATAATTTACACAGATTCAAGAAAGAGAAAATCAACTTGTATTTCAAATGGAAGTAATAGGTATCTGTAGGAACATTTATTCATCAGATGCAAAAAATGCATTCTTCTCATCATTATATAGAACATTCTTTAAGAAAGAAAACAAGTTTCAAAAAATTAACAAAGCTTAGAAATCAAATAATTTATCTTTTTTGCCTGTATTGGTATAAAACTAGGAATCAATGACAAAGAAATTTTAAAGACTGTAGGAACACATGAAGAATAAACAACAATCTTTTGAATAGTGAGTTACTAAACAAATGAAAAAGAATATTACAAAAAATATGAAAGAAATGAAAATGGAAACACATATACCTAAACTATTTCATAAATGAAAAAGAGTACTATTGGGAAAGTTTGAAGTTATAAGCATCTACATTAAAAAGAGTTCAAATAAACAACCCAGCATTGCACTACAAGGAACTTTGACAAAAATATAACAAACACAAAATTAGTAAAATGAAAGAAATAATGAAGATCAGACATGAAATAAACAAATCAGAATTAACATAATATAAAAACAATGAAATAGAGTTGGTTTCTTGAAAAGATGAAATTGGTAAACCTTTATCTAGACTAACCAAGAACAAAGCAAAATGTCTAAAAATAAATCAGAGCAGAAATATTAAGCAACACTACAGAAATACAAAGTATCATTATGTAGTAGAAAGAACAATTATATACCAAAGAATTAGAAAACTCAGAAGAAATGGATGAATTTCTGGGCACATTTATCTCATCTAAGTTGAACAATGAAGCCATATAAAAGCTAAACAGATCAGTAATAGGTAACAACATTGAATTAGTTAAAACTCTCAGAACAAAAACAACAATAATTCTATGAAACATTTTAAAAGAAACTAGTATCAGTTCTTTTTAACATACATCAAAAAATAGGAGAGAATTTTTATAACTTTTTCTATGAGGCCAGTGTTACCTTTATGCTGAAATTATAAAGGACACGATAACAAGGATGAAAGATAAAACAGAGAAGGAAGAGAAATGAAGGATGTAGTGGAATAAAAAGAAAGAAAACAAGATAGGAAAAAGAAGAAGAAAGAAAGAAAGAAAAAAGAGAGAGAGAGGGAGGGAGGGAGGGAGGGAGGGAGGGAGGGAGGGAGAAACTATAAGTCAATATCACTGACCAACACAAGTAAAAGTTAAATAAAATCTAGGAAATTGATTCCAGCAGCACAATGAAGAAATCACTAACAATAATCAAGTCAGATTTCCCCCCCAGTTTTGCAAGAATGATTAAGTATATGCAAGTCAATAAATGTAACACATAAAATCATCATGAGAGGATTGGCAACCAGCCTGGGAAAAATTCAGGACTTGACAATCAGCCCTGCTGGAGGAATAGAGGTGAATCACCCCTCTCCCTTCTACTTGGGTCCCAGAAACCAGCCCAAGAAGAATCCAGGAGTTGGCAAATGCTCCGCGAGAGGAATCCACATAAATGGCCTTTCCCTTACATCAGTGGGACCAGGTAATGAGGAAAACACCAGCCACACAGTAGGATCCTGACTAGAGTGTACACAATGGACAGGTGAGACTAGCAGGATGGAAGAATCTGGAATATGAGATTATATAAAGTGATAAGTTAGGTGAACCAGTACTGGGCTTAGGGACAAAGATACATGGAATAGAAGCAGGTGGGTGGGACCACTCCTTTTTTTTTTAAATTAAATTGAATTAAATTTTATTCTATCTTGTTTTATCTTTGTTTTTATTTTACTTTCTTTTCCTTTTTTCTTTTCTTTTTATTTTTTTCATTTTCTATTTGTTCTATTTTCCTTTTTTTCTCTTTCCTAAAGGGCTAGGGAGAACTTCAATCACATAAAACTAAACCCATCCTCCAAACACAGAATATGATCCCTTCAATAATCCTTTCTTCTTTCTTTTCTATCTTCTTCTTTAGTTTCCCAAGGTTTGCATGATCATCCCTTGTCCTACAGCTTTGCTTTCACTTCTTTTCCAGTTATCTTTGTTTCATATACTATCATCCCTAAATTTCTCCACCACAGGTTAAAACCACTCTATCAAGGGGAAACTCTTTGCAAACAAGGTTCTAATTTATGGTCAGTTCTGTTATATAATTACAGACTTTGCTCTTATGATCTAAAGAACAAAATTAATGGTTACCACATTTTGTCAGTTTCAAAACTGTTTTTAATGCTATTGTTATTGTTAATTATGCTACTTTAGCTAGGATGCCATATTGATTGTAATTGTTTGTTCTCTCTTCTGTAAGAGCTCTGGGGTAATTACCTCATGATAGCACAACATCAAAAGACTGAGGGCTGAGACACATAGATACCAACATCCCTCTCTTACTTAATTGAGAAGACAGGATCTTGAGGGAGAGACAAACCAAAAACCTCCTACACAAAGAAGACATCCCTGAAGAATAGACTTTGCTTAGAGATGTCTTGATACTAGTGATCTAGCTACCTACTACAAAAACTCACAAGGCTCAACATAGAAAACCAAATAAAATTGTTTTTTAAATGGAAAATGACAAAATGCAGAAGCAAAAGCAATCTCAGACCACCAGCCTAAACAGAACAAGTATAGGATACATCAACATAGAAGAAATTGGAAGGAACAAACCTAAAATTTCTGAAATGGTAGCAACTTAAATAATGAAATATTGGGCTATGGAGGAAATAAGATCAGAAATAATAACTCAGGTTAAAGAAAAGAAATGACAACCATGGTGAAGGAATTGCTTAGCATATCTACAGTAGAGATTAAAAAATAGAGCAGAATAGAAAAATGATGGAAATGTTTAATGAACAATACATAGAAGAAATAGAATGCATTAAATAGATTCAGAGATATCCAGGAAATTAAAAATTTCATTGCGAAGAGAAACTAAATCTTCCTGGGAAGCAAGCAATGCCATACTGATCAAAAAGAGGCTCAACCACAAGATAAACTATGCCTGTCCATGAAGTAGGCTTTACCACATGGATTGGAAAGAGCCTCAGCCAGAAGGGAAATTATTCCTGCTTGTAAAACAAGCTCTGCCATGTTGACCAGAAAGAACCACAGCCAGAAGAGAAGCCATGCCTCCTTGTGAAGTGGGCTCCTCTATGCTTATTGGTAAGAACATCAACTAGAAGAGAAAGCACACCTTCTTGTGAAGCAAGCTCTGCTCTGCTAATTGGAAAGAGCCTCAGCCAGAAGAGATACTGTGTGCTAGCCTGTATGTGAGGAGAAAAGCTAGAAGAACATTGCCCCTGGCTGCTGATTTTGAGGACTCAGGGGAAGGGAATAACTTGATGCTTTTATTGTTTGGTTGACTTTGTGGGCCTGCGGCTGGTGGTCTGGACATCTACTTGGTGGGTGGCAGTAAGCATTGTGTCAACTGTGGGGAAATATTCTTCTATCTTGTTTTTGAAATACAATGTTTTGCTTCATTTTATTCTTTTGTTTTATCCTTGCTCTGGTAACCTGAACACCTATTTTAAAGACAACAATGTGCAGTATTGTTCTGACTGTTTTGTTTTGTTCCAATCTATTGTTTTGTTTTATTCAATGTTATATTTTGATTGGTTTTATTCTGTTTTGTTTTATTTGATTTTCCTGTGTCAGATGGTATGGATCACTACTGTGAAGATAGAAAGATATAATATGGTAGTCATTATAGGTTTATGATGCCTTGGTTATATTTCTCTCATTGAGGCGACAAAATATCTGATGGCAAAAATGAAGGAAGGAAAGATTTACTCAGCTTACACGTCTTGGAGGTTTCAGTCCATACTCAGCTGGTTTCAAGGAAGGGTGGTGTGGCTAAGGGGCAGCTGTTCATGTTAGCCATAAGCAACAAGAGCAAAAAGGGCATAAATGGAAGGCTCACCTACTTCTCTGTCTTATATTTTCTGCTCGCTCCCTGCTTCTGGGTGGGTGCAGAATTCACACTGTCAATCCCAGCACTTTACAATGAACAAATCACAGACTCTAGACTCAGCCACCTCCAAGACATCATGGGATTTGGGGAACCATCCAAACATAAAACTTAGCATCCTATTATCCTGTTTTGATGTTCTGTACCACTTGCACTGCTTTGTTTTGTTTGACTTTGTTCTGTTTTGTTTTGTTGGGTTTTAGTCTCTTTAAAATAAGTAAATAAATAAATAAGTATTCCATTGAAAACTTGGAAAGCCACTTGAATGAAACTGTAATGAAGAAGTTTTAAGAGAGTTTATAGCAGTGAATTGTCACATCAGGAAAACAGAATGAGCACATATGTTTAGTTGACTGATAAACCTCAATCTTCTAGAAAAAAGCAGAGTAAGTCAAGCCCAAAACTCATACAAGGAAGGAAATTATAAAGATCAGAGTAGAAATTGACAAAAATTAAGACTTAGAAAACAGTGCAAAGAATTAATGAATCAAAGATTCGGTTCTTTGAAAGAAAAATAATGATATAACACCTAGCCAACCTTATCCAACAAGAGAAAGAATGCACTCAATTTCATGCAATGAGGATTGAAAAAAGTAAAATTACTAGAGATACTGTGGAAATGTAGATCAATAAATAGTTTGAAAAATTTACATGCATACAAAGGAAATCCAGAAGAAATGGATAGATTTCTAGAAATGTATTAGCAAAGCTGAACCAAAAAGATACAAAAAAATTGAAAAACAGTATCAGTTAATGAAATTGAAAACATGATAAAACACTTACCAACAAGAAAAGCCCTGGTCCTGATGAATGCACAGCTGAATTCTACAAGAAATTTAGAGCATATCTGATGCCAGTACTCCTCAAAATCTTCAATAAAATTGACTCATTCCTGGAGGGAAGTGTTACCATGATACCCAACCAAAACAGAAAACTATAGGCCAATCTCTCTAATGACCATAGATGAAAAATCCTCAATGAAATGCTAACAAAAAGAATACAGCAAATCATCAAGAAGATTATACACCATGATCAAGAGGAATTCATTCCAGGAAGGCAAGGATGGCTCAACACATGAAAATCAATAAATGTAATACACCATATCAATAGAACCAAATATTAAAATCACATAATCATCTCAATAGATGCAGAAAAAGCCTTTAATGAAGTGCAATGCCCATTCATGATAAAAACCCTATACAAAATCAGAATAGATGGTTTTTACCTCAATCTGAATCTGACAACAGCTATCTATGACAATTCAACAACCAAATCATAATAAATGTGCAAAAACTGAATTCTTTCATTCTAACTTCAGGAATAAGAAGGATGTTCACTATCACCAGTCCTATTCAGTGCAGGCCTGGAAACATTGGTCAGTGCAAAAATACAAGTGAAATAAACAGAGTGAGTAAAGGAAAGGAAGAAGTTAAATAATCATTATTCACAAGTTACATGATATTCTACATAGAAGATCCCCAAATTTCACCAAAAGATATCTGTATGTAACATGTAAATTCTGTAGTGTAGCTGAATACGAAGTGATCAATCCAAAATAAATCATTCCTCTACAAAAACAACAAACTCACTGTGAGAGAAACTACATCCTTCCCAATAGCATCCATAAAATGAAATACTTAGGTATCAGTCTAACAAAGGGAGTAAAAATATATATGGGAAATTTCAGTGCTCTGAAAAAGGAGATCAAAGGGATATCACAAAAGTGAAAAATATCTTTTATGAGTAGGAAGAAACAACTTTGAGAAAATGTTAATATTTTCAAAACTGTTATATAGATTTAATGCAATTCTGATCAAAATACCATTACTATACCTCAGAGATCTAGAAAAACACTCCTAAAATTCTTCAGAAAGTAGAATAAACCTTGCAGAGCAAAGAAAATCCTGGGCAGCAAATGTAAGACAGGAGGCACAATCCCTGACTTGAAATTATACTACAAAGCTACTGTGATAAATTCAGCATGGTACTGGCAAAAAAACAGACCTGAGGATCAGAATAACAGATTAAAAGTTGCAGACATAGCTGAGTGTGGTGACACATAGCTGCAACCCTAGCATTTAGGAGGCTGAGGCAGGAAGATCATTGCAAGTTCAAGACCAGCCTGGGCTGCAAAGTGAGACCAAGACCAACGTAAACTGCATAGCAAGACCCTATCTCAAAAAGACAAAAACAAACAAAAAAGATGAAAACATAAAAACAAATATACTCAGCCTTATCTTTGACAAAGAAGCCAAACATGTGCACTGGATGAAAGTGTCTTTAATAAATGGTGCTAAAAGTGCTCGCTTCAGCAGCACATATACTAAATGGTGCCACAAAATCTGACTTTATACATGCCAAAGATTAAAACTAGATCCATGTTTATCACCATGCACTGAACTAAAGTCAAAATGAATGAAAGATCTAAATATTAAAACAGAAAAACTAAATCCACTGGAGTAGAAAATAGGTAGAAATCTTGAAGACATAGATATAATCAGAGAGCTCATGAACAAAACCCAAACTGCATGGGAGTTATTTCAAAGAATTAATAACTGGAATCTCATTTTATCACAATAGTATTGCACATCAAAATGAATTACTAATACAGTGAACATACATATTCCAGAGTGTGAAACAATTTTAGCCAACTGTCCCTCAGACAAAGACATATATCTAGAATGTATAAAGAATTGAAAGAAATCAGGACCCCCAAATTCAAAGACCCAATCTAAAAGTGGCAACTGAGATGAACATGCACTTCTAAGATGAAGAAATATAAATGGCAAATAAATATATGAAAAATGTTCAACATCATTGGTCATTCAAGAGATGCATATTGAAACTGAGATTCCATTTCATCTCTGAAAAAATCTCTATCATCAAGAAATCAATCAACAACAAATGTTGGCAGGGCTGTGGGGAAAAAGGAACCATTCTTCACTGTTGGAGACTAATATAACTACCATGGAAATCAGTGAAGAGGTCCTCAAAAAACTAAGATTAGAGGTCCTATTTCACCCAACTGTTCCTCTTCTGGGTATTTTCCCAGAAGAAATAAAAACATCATGCCACAGTGATATATTTGCACTCTTGTTTATAGTAGCAAAACTTATAATAGCTAAATCTTTGAAATAACACAGATGCCCATCAACTGAGAAACTGATTTAAAAAAAGATGTGGTATTGTTACACAATGTAATACTACTCAACTATAAAGAAGGATAAACCTAAGGCTTTTATATACATGGATCAAACTTGTGACCATACTCATAAGTGAAAGAAATGAGACTGTCATGTATAACTATCATATTGTCTTTCTAGTGTAAGTAGCTGAAAGAGTGAATTTGATACAAAATATACAATAGATATTGTGAAACGCAAAGAAATTTTTCAAAAAGAAAACAACTGGGATGAGTGAAAGGAAAAAAGAAGGAAGAGAAAAGAAAAATATATACACAAGATAGCTAAGACATACTACTAATTCTCTTAGTTCTTTGAAATGAGACATTTGTTCTTATATTTTTGATCAATTTTTCATGCCTGTATCTTGTAAACTGAGCAACTATTTTAAAGATAAAAATATACAGTGCATTAATCGTTGTTGATCTGTTGTTTTGAAATTCTGTATCATTGTTTTTATTATTTTTCTCTTTAAAATAAAAAAGCCAATAAAATGAAATGCAAAACCTTATAATTATCTCAACAGATTCACAGTAAGCATTTAATAAACTTTAGCATCTCTTCATGATAGAAATTCTGAATAAATTAGGTATAGAAAGAACATACCTCAACAAATAGAGGTTGCATAAGGTAAACCTACAGTCAATATCATATTGAAAGGAGAAAAACTGAAGAATTTTCTCTATGTTCAAGAATAAGAATACAATGTTTGCTTTGATAAATCTTATTCAGTATAGTACTGAAAGAGTTTTCTGACCAGTTAGGCAAGAAATAAAAATAGAAATCATAGGAGTAAGAAAAGAGAAGATAAAATTATCCTTGAATACAGATGATGTGGATCTATATGTAGAAAAACCTAAAGACCATAAAAAGGCTATAAGAATCGACAAGCTTAGTAAATTTGCAACACCGTAAATAGACATATAAAAAACGTTAGAGTTTTTATATGCCAATAACAATCTTGCTGAACAGAAGCCTGAAAGTCATTCCCATTCATAGCCGCTACAAAATGAAATGTAAGATATCTAGGAAAAATTTTGAGAAACTGAAATTCAGAGTTCCTCAATGAAAATTTCAAAAAACTGATGAAAAACATTGAAAAGGAAACAAAAATACCCAATAATTCATAAGTATTTTGACGGAGGATCCAGAGATTTAGTTCAGTGGTGCAGTACCTGCCTGGCAAGTCTGAGTTCAATTCTTGGTACCCTGCCCTTTTACCCCCCAAAGCACTATTCACAGATTAGAGGAGTTACAAGTTTTAAAATGTCTATATTGCTCAAAACAATTTACAGATTCAATGCAATTCTCATCAAAATGCTAATATCATCCTTCGCAGAACTAAACAATCCTAAAATTAATATGAACCATAAGACTGACCATTAATCATTAGGTAAATCATCAATACCAAAGTGAATATTTTATTGACATTAGAATACCAGTTATAAAAAGACAAAACAAAATGCAACAAAGGCTGATAATGCTGAGAATGTGAAGAAAAGAGAAATTTTACAGATGATTGGTGGAAATGTAAATTATTAAAACTATTATGGAGAACAGAATACGGGTTCCTCGAAAAAAAGTGAAAATAAATTTATTATATGATGATATCTCCTACCTCTGGATATTTATCTAAGGGAAGTAAAATTTGCATATCAGAGAGATAACACTACTATGTTCATTGCAGCATTCACTATAGCTAAGATATAAAATTAGCCAAGGTGCCCCAACAAAGATGGACAGATTAGAACAAGGTGATAGGTATGCACAATATGACATTATTCAGCTATAAAAATAATGAAATACTAACTTTTCAAGCAAAACAGATAAATCTAAAGAACATTATATTAAATTAAGTGTGCTAGATATAGAAAGACAAATACCCCATATCCTTTCTCATATGTGAAACTGAAAGCAAGATTAATCCAAATGAAGAATAAAGTAGCTGCCAGAGTCTGGAGCAGCAGAGGGAAGCTAGAGAAAAGCTGGCTAATAGATATAAATTACAGATGCAATGAATCAGTGCTAGTGTTTTCATAGTACAGTGGGGTGACTAGTGTCATGGTAACTCATAGCATGTTTAGGAAGAACTGGGAGCCAGAGCCATTCTCCAAAGACAAAAAAGATAAAGAGAGGGGTATATGATCAAGAGATGGATATAGTAATTACTCTCATTTTAACTGTACTCTTTGTTTACATATATTGAAATATGACACAGTACATTAGAAATAGTCACATTATTTTGTGTTTAGTTAAAAAGTAATATAAAAAATAAAACCTACCATATATAACCCTTTTAAAAAAGATATAAATTTCCTGCTGGTCTATGGGAATTTTGCAAGTTAATACCAGCAATCAGCAACATGTCTCAACTAATGTTAAAATGTTTTTCCTTACATTTATAGGGCATATTTTAAAATTGTGGCTGTATACTCAACGTTTATCATTTGCAGGGCACTAAAACTTGATTCTCTCCCACTGATGTGGATTAAAAATGGGTGGTCATCTTGACACAGCTTAACTGAATCAGCACAGTGCCGAGTGTTAGATGGCCCGCCTGAGGACTGTTGCTAGCATACAAAGGAGACGTGGAGAGGAAGAGTGTATACTGTGGGTTCTCCTAAGTGTTGTTGTTTGGAGACGTTGGTTCTCCCAGAGGAGCTTGTCACGGTTTCCTTGATATGAATTCAGATTCTATCACTGGAGTATCTCAGGACCTTGTTGCTGAGAATGGCTGCAGTTCACTCTGGGGGAGCTCTGGTCCTTATGTTGAACATCGCTTCCTGGCTCTGAAGGGGAAGACACGTGCTGTTTAATCTACAGGAGGTGTTACGCTGGCTTTCTGATATGTGTTCAACTGTTCTCATCATGGAGGAGCTTGGGGCCTTGTCACTGAGGATGACTGTGGTACTTTTCAGAGTAGTCCTGGTCCTTATTTTTAGCGTTGCTTCTTGGCTTCAGTGTAGAACTCTCAATCTACTGGCATAGATCCTTTATCCTGCTGGAATAGACTTACTAGCTTCCATCACTGACGTTGGGGCCTTCCCAGCACAGATTCATGAAATAGACTTTCATGAGTCAATGTCATGGGCTCTAGGTTTTCAGCTGAACTCATGCAGCTTATTGCCATGAGATTCAGGCCCTCGGCTGGATTTTCTAGGTTTTTAGTGTTGGGGACAGATTTCCTGCACTTTTTTTTTGTATTTAACTCCTTGGGCGACAAACATAAAATAATGTTATATAAATAATGTTCTGTGTCCAGTATGTAAATTGTTCTCCTTGCAATCCCTGACTACAACACCCCTCATCTAAAACTATAGTATTACTCCATAAGAAAACTGAGTAATATAATTCAGATGGTAAAGAAAATAGAGACAAAATAGAATGAAACAGAGTATGTGGGTAAAGTGTTTTCCAAAACTAATATATCATATAGATACTGTTTTGGTGAAATATAAAATCAACACTTTTTAAAAGAAAACATATAAGAATGAGAAAGAAAAACTGACACCTGGCAATATGAATAAAATTGTCTAAAATATACAGAAGCATGGAAAGTTTAAGCCAATATAATTATTCAGAAAATGTAATAAAAATAAAGAAAATATATACTAGAAGAAAAGAAACAAAAATATTGGTCAGTTAGTAGTAGAAATCCAATATCTGTCAGTATTATAATAAAGGAACACAGATTAAAAGTAGAAGATGGGAGATTAAAAGAAATATTAATAAAAACACAATAACCCATTATTGATGAGTAAATTTTTCTAAATTTAAAACTATTATTCTTTGACATTTAGGAATATGAATGAAAATGAAGCAAAATGTTATAGGTAGAATTGTGTGACTTTTTAGCAGTAACACAGGAAACTCTTTTCATTTTTAAAATTCATACGAGTTTCCACACAGAACAGTTATGTTCATCTTGGGAACTGGAGGTACACATATTGCATCTTAATCATGTTTACTCCCCCCTTTTCTGGCTTTCTCCTCTCCTTCCTTAGCCAAATTTCCTTCCCATCTCCTCAGAATATACCTCTCTTTTCTTTCCATCTCTCTTTTACTGTGCTCTTTTATATTAGGTTTCTTATATTAGAAAAACCTTGTAAAATATTTTATTCTCTTTGCCTGATTTATTTCATGTAGAATTATGTGTTTCTCTTGCTCCTCGTTTGGCTCTAATTAGCAATGGGGACAATCCATGATCCCATAAAATCTTCAAAACTATACTTCAAAGCTAATTTCTCTTTGTTGCATAAGTTGTTTATTATGGGTATCTTATTATAGTATCAGGAGCACAGTTGAGGAGTAGCACTGAAGATGCCAGAGATTTTGCATTCAGAATCTACACAGAACACAAAACTTACAGGAGGAGGAGACCATAACACTTTCAGAGATAGAGAGAAGCCACCAAAAGTAAATGAAGGTAAAATCAGTGTAAAAATTGGTTTGTAGAGTTTACATGATTCAGACAACAGGAAACTGCACCTTTGGGACAAGACGTCAATATGCATAAACATAATCACTGTAAATAATTCAGAAAACAGTGAAATTTGCAGGACCAGATAAATTTTGATCAGTTATGAAAACACTGTTAGGATTTACAGCATGACTGTATGAGCTGGGATGGAAGAGAGTGTGGTTGTAGATGTGTCAGTTTGACGCAATAAACTAGAGTTAAAAAGGAAACTTACACTACAGATAACACAGCCGATAAAGTAATCCATTTATCCATGCTCAATGTCAGAAAATCACATGGTAGCATGGGAGTGATTAATGAATCTCTATTCTACTTCACATGTAGGGAAAATAGGGGTTCCATTTATGTTGTGAGAATTGTGAGTTGTGTTATAATCTTAATAGCCTGATTGATGACATAGCTGTCAAAATCATAATGCTGCTTTGGCAACCTGAATATTATATCACATCAAACACAAAATAACTGTATCGGTCCTAATTTATTGTAAAATATGTGGCATTCATCTTTTTCTCCTATTAAAATCTCTCCTACCTGTCATAGCTCTATTCTCTGAACTCCAAGTTCCCTCATGTTTCTTGGGGTTCACAAAGGGTCTATTTTCATTACATAGACACTGTTTCCCTTCAAAGTTTGTATATTTTCTCCTTTCCACACACATTTTCTCAGGACATTTGCCTTTACTGGATAATAACATATTAACTTAATATACACTAATGCGATTAAAGGCTCACCCAACTTATCTTCACAGTTACATTTTTGTATACTTGCAAAGTAATACAAACTTACCATTTTATACAATAATAGATGTATTTCAAATAAAAGTGTACAGTACCAGCTATTATAACATGACTTTCAATCAAAATATTTGTCCTTCTGAAATCTATAGTTTTTTTAAAAAATACAATACAGTCAATTTATAAAAATATACATTAAATTAAACAAATAAATTTAGCAAGGTGGAACATACCTGTAGTCCCCAACTCCCTGGAGGCTGAGACAGAAACATTTCAAGTTCAAGCAAAACCTGGACAATTTAACAACTTAGTAAGACCCTGTCTCAAAACAAAAATGAAATAGAAAAGGGACTGGAAATGTAGCCCAGGACAAAGGTTCTGAGTTCAAACTCAGTACTGGAAAAAAAGTGTTATACACGTATGTGGTCAAGTAATAAATTATTTGTATTATTGACAGGGATTTTCATGTCATGATGTACAAACAAATTTTATCTTTTTTTGATTTGTCTATATACAAACATATCTGTTACTCTCAAATCTCTTTTTTCTGCTTCTTTATGCCTCCCTCTCTGTCTCTCTCTGTCTCTCTCTCAGTCTCTCTCTCTCTCTCTCACACACACACACTCACACATGAACACACAAACACAGGTAAACATGCCCACACACAGACTCATGCATATGACTTTAGAGTTTCTAGTATTAATGCAAAAGGAACAGAATATCAAGAAAGTGTGTAGGCTTGTCTGTGTCTATAGGTGTGGTTAACTCCCTGAGACATACAGATACTAGAGACTGCCACTCTAAGTGAACCTATCACAGGTTCCATGAAGTGATCATCAAAATGTGGGGGTATTAGAAAATTTTTCTGACTTTTATGGTTATTGGAATTGTTGCTGACACACTTCATGTTAAATAATACATATTAGAAAGAACTTTAATTCATTCACCTTCTGATCTCTTTTTGTCAAGTTATTATTACATAGAAGCCATCAAGGTGAATTGCTAAGCATATTACAGCATAGAAAAGTACAAGGTACATATAGGAGATTCTGGCCACCCATAAACAGAACTAATGCTCACACTCCATTCTGGTATATTTCCTGGTTAGCAAGGATATTCTCAAACTATATCTGATAGTATGGTGAAATACTGCTTTTAAAAACAATCGTATAGTCAATTTGCTCTGTAGAGTCAATAGCATTCATTATAATTAAATACAGAATTCCAATCTATTTAAACTCACCCTTGAAGTAAAATTTATTTCCCATTCTGAGAAGACTAAGGTTTCATAATACTGTTGTGTAACAGATGTTGTTCTATATTGAGGTTTTTAACCTGGACTTTTTCCTATAGACCTATTCATGTAAAGAACTGTGGGAGAAATGAATTGCATAATTAATTGGCAGAATAGGCAAACTTAACAATATGAACTACAAGCAAAGATGAAGTTGCCAATCATGGATGCTTTAGAGAGTTTAGAAAGGTTTCTCATAATTACATTCTTTTTTCTTGTGCAATAAACTGGATTTTAAGAACTTTACCACTAATTATAAAACACAAAGTGCTTGGTTGTTATGCTGATTTGTACAGGTAATTTTCCAGCTATTTATTTAAGCTATGCATGCATAATGAATTTATGACTGATTCTAACCACAATTATAAATATAAATGAAGCATGTGAATTATCATATAAAATACAAAAGTAGAGCACAATGTCTTACAATGATTTCTGCATTTGAATAGCAAGAATGGAATACTTACAAATCAGATAATTATTAAATAAATAAATATTATCTCCATTTCAGAAGGATTCATACTTCTGGTTGTATGATACTAATGATCCTCCACTTTTAAGGACCCATTGAATTCAAATGAATGCTACAGACTAAATAGAAAAATTGATCATGAGTTTATGAGCTTATTTTTAAAGGCAATGTGGTACCAGTACTCTCACTCTTTTTTTTTTCTTTTTTCTTTTTTTTTTTTGGCACTAGGGATCAAACTCATGACCTTGCACATGCCGGGCAGGCTTTTATGCCACTGCACTAAATCCCAGCCCTGGTACCAGTACTCTTAAACATTGTAAATTGAAGTAAATATAATAGGCTAAACACAACAAGTAGATGACATAAATACAAACATGGCTAAGAATCAACAGGAAAAATTTGTTGAACTTGGCCTAGATAAAAGACTAAACCAAGTTACCATTTGTAAAATGTTATTTGAGAATATATTCATGCAATCAGTATCCTATGTATCTATGTACACAGACCCATGTAACCACACACATGTCCAGCTTCTGGTGTTTGCTCTGAGGCATACAGCAGTAGAAGTTGAGGCTGCTTCGCCCTGTGCCAGTATAAGTTACTCATTCTGCAGCCTAGGACCTACCTTGATCTCAAGCCCAGTATAAGAAGTTCTAAGTTAATGTATTATCAACAACATCCTACAACAATGGTACAGTATCAATGATGTATCTGAATGCTTTAATATGATATGGTCAGATAATTGAAGACATCGTTAGCATCTGATAATTAATATTTAAAATACATGCGCATGTGATTACTGACTGTAGCTCACCTTAAAGAAAGCACATTGATCCAGATTCAAATTTTTGCTCCAACTCATCCCTCCTAATTTGTCTTAGTGAACTTAGGTAAATAAAACTCTTCCTTTTCTACTTTATTTATAAAAAGCAGATTTAAATTCCAAATGAATATAAACATAAATAATAATTCGAATATAGGGATTTTATGAAATTTAGAAACTCAATTAATATAATATTCTATTACCACTCATAAACAATAGTATATGTCCTATGGATTCTCCTTAAGGCTGCCTGATCAAAGGAAAGAGGCCAGAGAGAATATCATGAAGACTTACTGTCTATGAAAGGCATGCAGCTTTTATATGGTCTACTCATGTTAAAGATAAAGTAAAAACAGGAACTTAATTTTTTTTTATTTAAAGAGAAAAAAACAGGAAAAAGGTAGAAATATTACAGAATTTCAAGAAAAGAAGATAAACAGTAAGAAATCACTAGTTGATAAATTACATATTTTTAAAATTTTTATGGAACTAGAAAAAAAACCAGTAGATGTTAAGTTTACTTAGTACTATGTAGGAAACTGATGGATACCGATATTCTCTAATGGAACATTCATGGCTTCCATTCTTTTAACCAAAGCACACATCAGCATGACCTCAAATCACCTAGATTCTCCCTTTCTCTGTATGTACTGTATACCGCCCACCAGCAAACAAATCTGATGGATTTTCATTCCTTTAATCTGTATCATTCTATTCCACTCAGGACTATGGTCACAGCCCCTTCATGGGTTCACGGTATTCTCAATGAAGCCACTACAGCTATCCTTTTAAAACATGAGTTAAAATAGATCAATTTTCTGCAATAAACCTGTCAGTGACTTCTCATCTCACTCAGTAAAGAGTTACTACTTTTTAAAAATAATGTATTTTATAAATATATTTTTATTTTGTTTTATTTGATTTTAGTGGTACACTTAATTAGCACACAATGTCAACCTTCCTTGTGGGGCGTTGGTAATATACACAGCACATTTCATCTCCTTTCCCTTTGCTTTCTTACCCCCCTTGATCTCTACCCTGCTTTTTTATTCCAATTTACAAGGTACAAATTCCACACACCACACTTAAAAGTATGGCTTTCTTAACTTTTATAGGATAGAAGTATTCGATTGGTCCACTAAGTTTCAATTATTTTTCCCAGTCCTACCTCGTCCTCTCCCACTCTTGCATACTCTAGTTTAACGATGCTAGTGCTAGGATTCTGTCCTTACTCTCCCTCTCCTATCATGCTCTGCCCTAGAGGAATGACTTCTCCCTGTTTTACTACAAATCTCAGCTCTAATGTCATTCTGATAAACCTCTAAAAACAGATATCACATCTGCTACTAGGCATTCCTGTTTTGTCTGCTGTATTTTCCCCTCTAACTGTATTTTCCCATGATCTTCATAACTATCCCCATATCTCACTTCACAATATAATTTCTATGAGTTCAGTGATTTTATTTTATATATATATATATATTTTTAATATCCCAAAGAGTTTCTGGCTTATAGTAAGTAATTATTGCATGCCTGTAAAATTAATAAATTAAGATCATACATCTCTTTTTATTCTAATAATGTGTCCTATGAGCAATATGGCAATTTTTTCTGCCTTTCAAATAGTATAATGTAGAGAATGGGCAGAGAGTCTTTAGGCACAAGTATTCAGAAGAATGAACACTCCTTCTTACAAATTACTACATATTTTTAAAATTTCCAGAGTATAGAAAACAAAATAATATACATCTGGTAGACCTGTGGAAGAATTTTTGGATCAAAGTTTAATGTTTTACTTACAGAAATTTTTCTTAAAACTTAAAAAAAATAATTGTACAGCATTTCCCTAGCCAGTGACTTGAGTAGAAATTTATGAAAAGCAGTCACATGATTTCAATAGTAAAGGTCAGATTTTCTTAGTCAGTGGCACAGAAAGAGCACCTCCCAAGGTACTTTCCTAGATTTTTCCTACATCAGGACAAATACCTAAGATAATATTTAAGGACTCTTTAATAAAAATTGAAACATCTGTAATTAACATTAACAGACTCTTCTTGATAAAAGACTTCATTATATTTGATTCTTTGAATACCTCTCAACTATTTACTAAGTAGCTTTGTAAAATTTGAAGTATTACATGTATGATGTGAAATATGAAAATATATTAAGTTAGACCATAGCTATACAGTAAGTTTAGGGTTTTCACATTTATTCATTGAACACATACAATTCATTGATGAGACATGGAAGGTCAAAATTTAAGTAACTTCACGGTCACAAAATCAGTAATTTCAAAGTGTTTACTTGTGTTTGATCTCCTGATTGTCAGTCCAATAATCTTTCTCCTATGTCATATATATTTGGATCATTTGATCTAAAAATAAAATCAATTTATTCATCATCATTTTAATATAATGGTAATAATATTAGCATTTCCAATTGTTCACTTAATATCACACCATGACTTTGCAACCTATATTCTTGCTTTACCTGAGAAAAAGCAATTGTGTCTGTTAGTTATAAATGATATCATTTATTGCTTGTTCTAGTTCTGAGTTATTTTTATCTTGTGGCTTATTTATTTTGGCACGGCCATATTCACAGCTTCCTCCACAATTTCATAAAATATTTCCTGCCTTGTAACCTTGTTGGATGTCCTAATTGCAGTGTTCCTCTAGAAATAAAGTGAATTTGGGCCTTTACATAAGTAGTTTTAAAATTTTTTGTTTAATTTATATGCTTGTATCACATATACAATAAAGCATGTCTCTGAATATAACAAACAAATTTTTTCTTTTTCTGCATTGTTCCTGTTATTATTTTCAGAGCTTATTGCTTGCTAATACTTTGATTTGGTAGAATGTCTAAATGAGTAATGTTGATTATTTCATTAATTGTTATACAGGAGAAAACACATCTATTAACCTAAAAGTATCATTTTATGTATTTCAATGTTTGCTCTTGTGTTTGTGAGAATGCGAGTTCAGAATTCATTAAATCTGATGTAAAGTTATATTTGTTTATTTGTTCAGGACCTGTATTTTTTATGTGCCATCGGACTTTGGAGGACAATAGTACATTATCCTCTCAGCCAGTGTTCACTTAGTGCACAGCAGTCTTTGAAAATAATCTTTATGATTTGTTTTGAGGGATGTAAAGGTAAATAATGAAAATCTACACTTTGAAGGCTCAGGGTATAATAGTGAAAACAGAGCACATCAAATATTGTAATATAATGCACTGCTGTGTCCATTTCAAAAAATCAGACAGGGTCTACTGGTTTATGAAGAATTAGTAACAATATTAATTGCAATAAAAATTCATATGCAAAAGGCTGGGTGT
Source organism: Hydrochoerus hydrochaeris (assembly GCA_004027455.1). Classification (NCBI taxonomy): domain Eukaryota; kingdom Metazoa; phylum Chordata; class Mammalia; order Rodentia; family Hydrochaeridae; genus Hydrochoerus; species Hydrochoerus hydrochaeris. The sequence goes on along the minus strand of PVLA01003543.1, from coordinate 179,292 downwards.
TTAAAATAGAATTTTGACACTAGGAAATTGCAAGAGCATTTTTTTTCTTGTGGCTATGATGAGAGTGGTATATGAGCGAATATGAAGACTTGCCTGGAGAAGTAGGCATGCATCAGGTTAAAAATGATTCCAGAACCTGAGACATGAGCTTGGAGTTTTATAGTAAGAGCATATATTACCTATGAATCACCTTAAATTAGCATCTGTCTATGGTAAGAAGATTGTTCCTCATTCCTGTATTTAAAAAGCAAGAGAGAAAACTTTTCAACTAATTACATGTTATGTTTCTGCTTAAGATTTTCCAGTGTGGATAATTGGATCATTAAGCTATAAAAAATATACAAAAGCACTATTTTTCTTATTGTACAGCTCAGTTACTACACCTAACTACTTCTACCCTAATTAGCAATGCAAAATTTAATACAAGTAGGTATAACCAGAATGGAAAGAGGAAGTATGAGACTTGAGTTCCAGTTCCCCTTCTGTCCATAATAACTCTGTTGACTAAGCGAAGTACATTTGGACATACACCACCATATGTGTTTAGCACATTTTCTTTCATCCTTGATATTTTTATGAAACTAACTTATCTTCACTGCATGCTTCCAGTTATTTTCCCAAATAGATTCAGGGTGAGTAGCCTGCTCAGATTTATTGAGTTAGTAGAAAGAGAAGGAAGGCCAGGTGCCCATGAGTCAGTATGGGCTCGCCTTCCTCCATCCCTGGTCAGACTTCATGACTTCTCCAACATCAGAAGTTTCATTCAGTGATTGGTTTGCTAAGTGTATTCCCCAGCTCAGCATCACCTGGAGATCCACAATCTCCATCTCAAACATATGGGATAAAAATCTTGAAGTGGAATCTATCAATCAATGTTTAAGAAATTCCTCATATATTCTGTGCATACCAAAATTTTGTTAGAATATTGGCTAATTTTTATTAACCTTGACCACATCTTAAATCTTCTCAAAATCCTCAAAATAGTGACAGTTCCATAATCTCTCCCAAAGAGTTTGATTCATAATAATTTTTCCAAAAGCAAACATAGTACATTTGTTTACGTGTACACTTCCCCAGGTGATACCTAATGTGTATTCAATGTTGACAGACACTGTGATAGATCAGTACTTCTCAAACTCAGTATGTATCCACAGCATCTGGGGATCTTGTTAAAATGGATATTTTAGTTCAGTGTCTTGTTAAACCTAAGAATTTGCAGTTCTGTCCATGTACCAGATGATGGTGATTCTGCTGGTCTACAGGCCATATGTGAAAGTATTGTATCATCATTAACACGCTACTTTGCTGAAATATATGTTGGAAATCTTTTCAACTCATTGCCAGAAGGAGGTAATATTGCTTTGAATTTAAGAGTCTGGACTTTATTGCTAAAAAGGGTTTAAAATGTTCATTGTGGATTAAGTGTACAAGTGCAAGCAAATGTATCATTCCCTTGTGCCTTAATTTTTTTAAAATCAACTGGCAGTTAGTTATTGGGAAAAAATGATTATTAATATAAATTTACAAATGTTTAATATATTGACCAATTGCCTTCCCTTTTATAAGTGCTTACTGATTCACTATTTTAAATTATACTATAATCATAAAATTATCATTTCTAGTGAGAATATACTAGAGAAATTCAACATTCAACATATATAAAAATATTCTTATAATAATACAATAATGATTATAATATATTATTATAATATATATAATATATTACTACATATATTCTTATTATTTTCCACAAGATTATGTTGAAAAATTATAAATAAAGTATAACTGAGAACTGGGAACTACATTTATTTCTTCTGAGCAGCAATTTAGGAGACATAAGTTTAGGACATATAACATTAACAAATATACAACACAATATAATTTGCTACTAGGTCTGACAGGTTCAATTACCTATGTGGCTAATGCTTTGAAATTTTTAATATAAATCCTATGACCTGCTTAAACATATGAACTTTTAAAGATGGCCTTGAGTCCTGGACATGGGATGTTTCACAAAACAATTCTCTGATCCAAACGCTTCCCTATTAAATATAAAGTACTTCCTAAGCATCACAGTGCAGCGAGCAGTACACCACAGCATTAAAATTGTATGTAATAACTAATTAAATTTACAGTTTCTGACTTTAACAGACATACAATTGCTGCATTTTTTCCACTTGAAAGTTTGACCTACTTGTTAGATTGTGGTCTGACTCAGACTCTTGCTTGACAGAAGGAATTCACATCCCTTGAGGACTTACCTTAAGTAGGTCTCATTCGTCCTTCGTAGTCCACTGCCCCAGCTGCCCATGCTGACAACAAAAGCATGGCCAATTTAATTAACCACGGCCTGAAGGCGCATAATTCATTATCACATTTTTAAGTAATCTAATACTGTATCAGTGCTCCCGATAAAAAATAGATGGAGTTGAATGTTCTAATAAGGACCGAAATCCCTTAAATCCAATTGCTATTTTGACTATTTAATTAAAGCAAAGTTAGAGGCCATGAGAAGACCACAAAACTTATCATCAGAGTAGAGGAACCCACATATCTTTATATGATATGATATCAATAAAACACACAACTAAACTTTAGGGAAAGAAGTATCTCATTTCAATGCAAAAAAAGAAAACAAAATAATGTTGTGATCCTTCTACTCACTTTAGTTTATATAACCAAATTTATGACACGCTAAAAATAATTGAATTGCTTATTTTTCTGTTGTTCATAATGATTGACATAAATCTAGTAGCTAGAAATGTTATCACTGATTAATTAGTTCAGATTACTAACAAATATTAATTAAATGAGTACTTGGTGCTTTTTTAAATAAGAAGAGAATAAATTAAGTGCAATATTTTTATACCATTAAAAAGTTTATTAAGTGATGTGTAATAATCATATGCCAAATTATATATATATATATATATATATATATATATATATACACATTTAAAATAGAAAACTGTTAGTAAGCATTATTTTGGGAGTGTTTGAGAAGACAAAATATGGAGTAGCTACACAAAATATGATTTGAATTTTTTTCAGGAAAGTTATAGAACTTAACTTGAAAAACGTAGGTAAAAGAGACTTCTCAACATAGGAAATATGTGGAGGTAAAACACTCCATAAATGGGCTGCATGCCCCTTACTTTCCTTGGTAGCATGGACAGAAAATGAACCTGCATGACACAGACTGAAAATCAGAGTGATACCAACTGGTTCTTGATTTTGAAGAGGTTGTGTGTATAAATTTATTTTACACAGCACCCTAAAAAATAGTAAGGTATACTCTGACATGCATCTTGAGTAGTCTTGAGAATTAATGCAGTAATGTAATTGTCAATGCCATCTATGTGACAAATGAAAGCTCATGACTTCACCACATGTCCTGCTTCAAGCCTGCACAACTTTTCATACATTTACTAGCAAGAAATTTTATGTCCATTCAAAAAAATGAAATGATTTCATAGGCTGTTACTGATATGTTGTAATTAGATCTAGGATTATAGTTGGTTTTAATGAACACACAACCAAATTTAAGTAGAAGTCTAGGAATACATTTTCCAAGTTCAAGTTCCAACAATATTTGACTATCTTTACATGTGCAGAGTACCGCAAAAGAAGTAATGAATGTGGTATATTTTGAAGGGTAAGCATCTCCCATAGGCTCATGTTTTAAAGACTTGGATCTCAGGATTGTGTTATGAGGAGGTCCTGGTATATTTGAGAGAGGAGCAAAGTGGGAGCTCACAGAGGACATTCCCCTGAAGGGAACTGTACCACTCAGTTCCTTCCTCTTTGTATTGCTTGTTGTCTTTGAGGTTAGTGATTATATTCATACTGTAATGTGCTACCTTTCCACTGGCCCAACACAATGGAACCTATGAACTATGAACTGAACTTTCAAAATTGTTAGCCAAAATAAAACATTTCTCTTTATAAGCTATCAATTTTTAATAGTTACCAAAACCTAACACAGAACTGTAGGTGTTTGGGTTTTAATAAATAATAAACCCCTTTAAATTTTATAAAGTAATTGGTTGAAAGCAATTTGAGGCATTTAATTTTTAACTACATTTTACTAACTATTTGAAACTATATGATTATTGAAAACTAAAAGATGTCATATCAAAAATATCTGTATGCAGGGTCTGACAGAAACATAATGAAATAAGTGATAAAAGGAATTTTGAAATTTTCATAACTCTTAAAAATTCCCAGTGTGTAATATGCCCACCTCTCCTTCTTGTTCAGTAATACATTTGCCACTGAAAAGTGTGCCATCTCTCTCAGCTATTCGATTTATTTTTCTATTTCCATAATTATAAATACTTAGTTATAGATACGCTAAGTATCTATCCTAGTTAGGGTTGGACGGTCAGTTGTATCTAACTCATACTACAGTAACTTGCACATAGGCCACATAATTGTATTATTGAATTACTTTAACTTCACTAAATAATAGAGTTTTTTAAAGATTAGTGGAAATCATTTAAATGGCATAATAGAGTGATGACTAAAAGTAAATATGAGAACTCTAAATATTTTTAAGATAAACTCCGAGTACAGAGGCCTAACTTAGTTTTCCTCTGCCATGTAGTAAATTACACCAAGCTTAACAGCTCAGAACAACATATATACACTGTCTCACAGTGACTGGCTCCGCTACCACTCTATCTGTTTCTAGCTGCCACCTGATGGAGGCTGGGCTGCAGTCATCACACAGATCAGCTGGGAAGATGTCTGATTCCAAGATTATGTGATTTGGTTCTCTGGTGGTTTTGGAACAGAGATTTCACTCAGTGCTTTTCCAAGAGTCACTGCAATATGGTAACTTGCTTTATTAAGGTGTGCAATCCATATGTGCAAAATAGTGTTATACAATCCTGAATGTAAAAGGGACACTTCACTATTTTTGTCCTTCTGTAAGAAACAAAACACCAGGTCAGTTCTCATTTTGTGATGAATACCAGGTGCATTCTTAGTTTGCTTGTCATGGAACTTGTGTGTGTACATGTGATGGAAAAGCTCGAGAGATTACAAATAGCTAATGCTAGTAGTTGACCTTGAAAAGAAAAGAATTATAAATCACTGCTTATCAGTAATAAAGTCTAGTTATTTTTGAGATTTCAAATGCGCAAATATTTATATGTATTTTAACACTTCATATTTTTGTATTTAATATTCTCATTTTTATAACTATCAAAATTCAAGATAAAAATGACATTAACATCTTTGAATTATTTAAAAATTGAAAGATGGATATTTGTTAGCATTTATTTTATCAAAGCAAATATAATAGAAATAAAATTTCTTGCCAGGATAATGCATGAGTTAATTAAAATCACTTTTAAAATATATGTGTATTTGAGACATGTTCATTGATACAAAACTAAATATAGTCAACTACTACTGAGAGGAACTATTTCATGTATGTATTAGTAAATGTTAGGAAAATGTTTCACTTTTCATAGTTCTTTTTCCCAGAGTGAGAATAAGACAATTATCACACAATAAAAAAACAATTGGAGATACTGGTATTAATAAAATAATATGCAACTTTGTATCATTTAATGATAGGAGTACATTCTGATAGATACATCATTAAGTGACTTTTTCACTGAATGGACATCAGAGAGGGTAGTTACATGACACTATGTGTCATAGGCCAATCACCTGTCAGGATTTTTTGATGAAAACAGATACAATAAACAAGAGACATATAAGCTTTCTGCCAGCATCATACTGTGTACTTGTTTAGACTAAAACTTTTTGTAAGTATAAAGAATACCCCCTACAATAACAAAGTATTGTATAATATAGATATAAACTAGTAAAAGTCATTTATCATTATTATTATGTGCAGCACATCAAGTATAATGTATTGCACATAATTTTGTATGCTACATTTTTATACAGCTGACTGTGCAGTTACGTTCATCACCACACACAGCTAATATGTTATGCTACCAGTTTATGACTGCTATGGTATCACTAGGTGATAAATGTTTTCAGCTCTTTTATAATTTTACAAGACTCCTGCCATTTACACAGCTTTCTATTGACCAAAGTGTCATCACAAAGTGAATGACTGCATGAGGCAAGAGTGGAGACACTATCCCAAGGGAAAGCAGTGCTCAAATGGAGATCTGAACAACAGCACTGTTAGCATCTGAGGGCTGAGTATTTCAGTAAGTCCAGTGATCCTTAAAACCGAAAGATCTTCCAGCTGGCTCAAGGGTTTAAAAGAAGATCAATGCATCTGTACAGAATGAAAAATGAGTGAGGATGCTTAGGATAACTCATTGAGTTTTGGTTTATAGGCTTTTATAGATTGGGCAAGGAATTTGAGGTTTACTCTAATTCAAAGAAGAAAGCATTAAAAAAGCTTAATATGAAGAATGAAAAGATCTGGAAATAACTTTTTCAGGAAAGAAATTTGCTGATAAGGAACCAGACTCTTGCTAAGCTATGAAGTGAGATATTTTTGAAGATAGAAAATTCTAGAACACTTTATAGACAGAAATAACCCCAAAGAAAATGATGCTTTAAAAGAAAGGTATCCAACTGTAACTTCTAAGTTAACAGGGATAATTTCATAACACATCTGGAGGAATGGATTTTAGAAAAACAAGTTCCTTTATTGTAATTGGAAATAAAGTGCATGTTATAGATGTGAGATATTGTTTTAAACAGGTAAAAAGATAAAATAACTTCACATTTGAGAGACTAATAGAACATTAGATCCTCAGTAATACTTAGATTCTGTGACTCTGAGATGAACATTTCTTTATTTATACATTCATTGATCATATAAGTGAGTTATTAAAAAACACTCCATTATTGTATGCATTTTTTGAAAAGGAAAATTTTATATAAACCATTTATTCTTACAGACTAGCCTACAGATAGAACATAAAAAATGAAATCATGCTCTAGAGAATTCTTAATGGAGCAAATTTTCAGTTTACTTTGTTATTGTTCTTTTTATTCCTTGAGTGATAATAGCCTCTTCTTTATTACATGATGGCTGATGAAAAATAGAAGAAGTGTTCTAGCGGCATTAATCAGAAATGATTTCATAAGTGTGACAGTTTTTGTCACTTTCTTGCCACTGGGACAAAAATACCTGACTTCCATAAGTCAAAGGGGGATAAATGCATTTTGGATCTCAGCTCATGGGCAGCTGATTTTAAAAACTAAATAACATTTTGAAAGGGCATGGCAGAGGATAACTGTTGATCCCATGGCCGCTGGAAATCAGAGACAAAAGGGAGATTTCAGGACAAGAATAAACCCTTCTAGGTTAGACCACAGAGACCAGTGACCCACCCCCAATCAGCCTCCATCTTCTCACAAAATTCTGCTACATGTGCCCTCATAACCCAATCTCCATTCAGATAAACGAGCCTTTTGTGTAAATCTTTAAGTATAAATCATAAGAAACAAGAGGCATAACTCTTTAAATTACTTTTCTTCTTTTCTGAAGACCCAAAAATTTCCTAGTGTTATTATTTCTAGGTTGTAAAGTAAAAGAAATATGTAAACTTATTACTGAGAAGAAAATATTCAGAATGCCATAGACATTAAAGAGAAAATACAACTTGTTGAAAATGAAAAGATCAATGAAAAACTACCTTGTCTAATTTTAATGCTTTTATTGTGATTAAGTTCTTAAAGAGATCAGTCTAGGTTATGAATTTTAAACATTTTAAAAACATTATTCAGACATGTGTCCTTGATGGGTGGAGTAACCAGACCACCACCAGAGACACCAAGACCAGGTAGACAGGGTGCTTGGGCATACGTACATCTTTGGCTGATGGAGTAGTTAGCAAAACCAGTAACTTGGAAATGTCTGAAGCAGTAAGGAGACACCAGTGGACTCTGGAGACTTTGCTCCAATAGTTGAAGGTAGCAGATTAATGGCTACCATAGTTTGTTAGTAGTTAACCTGTACTTGAAACTATTATTATGACTAACTGTACTAGTTTAACCAGGATGCATACATGTTATAATTAATTTTCTCCCTTGAATGATAAAACAGTGATTGTATGAGGTCATAATCATCACCACTGTCAAGTACCAAAGGACTGAGATATGAGCCAAATAGCAACTTTGCATTCTTTACAAATTTGGGAAGTACATTGCTGAGACATTTATAAAGAATGACCTACATCTAAAGGACAGTGTTTAAGAACAGACATATGCTAGGCAAGCCTCAATAAAACTATCTGTCATGAGAATTGGCAATCATTAACATAGGAAACAAAATAAAATAAAATAAAGAGAAAATGCAACATGAAAACATGCAGAAGAAAAATGCAACCCTAGACTACCATCCCATCCAGGACAAGCTCAAATCACAATGAGACAGATTAAATTGGAAGTTAAGGACTGAAACTTTCTTAAATAATAGTAACAAGTGAAAAAAAAATAAGTGGAAGAAGCTGTACAGAAAATAATCTCTCAGCTACAAAAAGAAATGGTGCTTAAAATCAGAAAGAGCAAAAAGAACAGATAAACTTAGAAAAATGATGAACAAAAAAAAAATACCCAACAAAGGAAAAAAAAAATGAAATCCATGAAAGAGATCCAAAGAGAAATTCAAGAGACTAAACCCTCCACTGAAAGTGTGCAAAACAGACTGAATAAAATAGAGAAATACAATATCAGGACTTGGAACCAGAATTGCAGCTAGAAATCCATGAAAAGAAAGTTATCTTAAAAATGGCAAAAGACTATGAAAAAAATCAATCAAACAGCTATAATATGAAGCAGAAAAATAACATATGGTGGATTGGAGTCAATGAGAATGTTGGAGACAGAGCAAATGCAAAAACAACCAAAAAAGAAAAAAAATGTCTCTTCACAGAAATTAGGCCAGAAAACTTCCAAGCATGGATAAAGAATTTAACATACAAATAAATGAATCATACAGAATCCCAAACAGCCATGACAAAAATAAAACTACTTCAAGATGCATAATAATCAAGATCTGGAAATTTAGCACAGGAACAGACTATTAAAAGCTATTAGGGAAAGGAAATGGTTTACCTATAAAGGAAAGTTAATCAGAATCATGGCAAAATTCCAACCACAAACCCTCAAATCAAGTAGAGTTAGGAGTGAAGTACTTCAAATCCTGAGAGAAAACAACTTCCAAACCAAATTGATGTACCCTGAAAGGCTAATGGTCAAAATTAATGGAGAAATGAGATAATCCCATTACAAAAAACAATTGAAGAAATTAATGACTGCCAAGCCAACCATACAAAGAGTACTAAAATATATTCAAGACAGAAATTAAAATGACCCCAATTCCAACAACAAGAAATGATCGGGCAGGCCAAACAATTAAACAGAGAGAAAAAGCAGAGAGCCAGTTGTGGGAAAGTAACATGAAAAAATAATCCAATATATATCAGTTATAACCATCAGTGTAAATGGCCTCAATTCACCAAACAAAAGATTGGTACAATGGATTAAAAATTAAGATCCAACAGTATGCTGTATACATGAAACACATCTCATTCAAAATGAAAGTCATAGACTAAAAGTCAAAAGTTAGAGAACCATCTTCCATTTAATGGTATTCCAGAAAACCGTCATTGGTAGCTATGTTTGTAGACATTGTGAGCTTCAAAAAAAGAGTAATCAAAAGAGACAAACAAAGTTACTACATACTTTTTAGGGGAAAACTTCAAGAAGAAGTGTTAACAATTGCAAATATGTATGCATTTAATATGGGAGCACCTAGCTATGTAAGATAAATATTAATAGACACAAAAAATCAAATAAGGAACAACCCAATTGTAATGGTGGATTTTAATGCCCTATATTCACAAAGAGATAGATCAACTAGAAAAAAAATCAGGAAATAAATATCAGAACTGAATGAAACCTGTGAACAAATGGAATTAGTAGATGTTTACAGAGTGTGCCAACCAACATAATAATACACATTCTACCCTGTGACATGGCACATTCTCTTAAACAGATCATATACTGGCCCATAGAACATGATTAAGTAAGTGCAGAGGAACTGAAATAATCACATGAATATTATCTGACCATAGTGCAATGAAACTGAAAATTAATGCCAAAAGAAAGAACAACTCCATAGCTATGTGGAAATTAAATAACACACTGGGTACCAAAAAAAAAAAAATCAAAGACAAAAGTCTTTTTTTTTTTTTATACTGGTGATCAAACTCATGAATGCACCCTTGTAAGGCAGGCATTTATGCAGCTGAGCTAAATCGCCAGCTGCTCATCTTAATAAATGCAGAAAGAGCTTTTGATAAAGTCCAGCAGTTGTTCATGATAAAATTCTCTACGGTAAATCAGAATAGATGGTCTTTAACTCAATCTGATAAAACTCATCAAACAACACAACAACACACTAAAGGACAAAAACTGAAATTTTTCACTCTAAAATCAGACAAGGATGTCCACTGTCATAATCCCTATTAAAAAAATTCTGGAAGCATTAGCAGGAGTAACTAGACAAGAGAGAGAAATAAAGGAATAAGAGTAGGAAAGAAAGTTAAACTCTCATTATTCACAGGTGACATGATACTCTACTTAGATGACTCCCCCAAAATCCATCAAAACAGTTCTGGATTTAATAAGTAAATTCAGTATCATAGCTGAATATAAAGTTACACTAAAAAATCTATAGCATTTCTGTGCATGAAAAACCAACTCAGTGAGAGTGAAATTAGGAAAATCACAACTTTGACAATAATATTCAAAAAGTTAATTCTTAAGGATCAATCTAACACATGAAATAAGGATATATATATATATATATATATATATATATATATATATATATATTGCAAATTACAGTGCTCTGAAAAAGGGAATCAAAGAAGATATCAGAAGATGGAAAGATATCCTTTGATCATTGATAGGAAGAATCAACTGTGTGAAATTGGTCATACTTCCTAAACTGTTATACAGATTTAATGCAATACTGATCAAAATGTCATTAGCATACCTCACAGCTTTAGGAAAACGTTCCTAAAATTCATTAGGAAGCCAAAGACACCTAGAAGCAAAGGCAATCATGAGTAACAATGGTATGACAGGCAGCATCACAATCCCTGACTTGAAAGTATATTACAAAGCTACTGTGATAAAATCAGCATGGTATTAGCAAAAACAAAACAAAACAAAGAAAAGCAACAACAAAAAACAGACCTGAGGGTCAGTGGAACAGATTAGAAGATATAGATGCAGCTACAAACACACTTGGCTACCTTATCTTTGACATAAGAGCCAAACAGGTCCACTGGAAGAAAGATGGTCTCTTTAATAAATGAGGCTGGAAAAATTGGTTTTCCACATACCAAAGACTAAAGCTAGACCCATGTCTATCTCAATGCACTAATCTAAAGTCAGAATGGGTGAAAAATCTAAGTACTAAAGCAAGAACAATAAATCTACTGGTAGAGAAATTAGGTAGGAAACTTGAAGACATAAGTGTAGACACAATTCGTGAACAAACCCAAACTGCATGGGAAAAATTTCAAAGAATCAACAACTGAAGTGTCATCTTATTAAATACTTTTGCACATAAAAAAATCACCACCAGAGTGAAAAGACAACCCATAATGGGAAAAAAATGTTAGCCAATTGTCCCTCAGACAAAGGACTTATATATAGAACATATAAAGATTTGAGAAGAATTAGATCTCTCCCAAATTCAAAAATCCAATCCAAAAGTAGGCATCTGAGATGAAAGCACACTCCTCAGATGAAGAAATACAAAGAGCAAGTAAACATATGAAAAAATGTACAACATCATTGGTCATTTGCGAAATGCATGCTAAAACAACAGTGAGATTTCATCTCACCCCAGAAGGAATTGTTATCATCAAGAAATCAACCAATGACAAATACTGACAGCATTGTAGGAAAAAACAAAGGCTTCTCCTCTGTTAGTGGAAGTGTAGACTGGTACAACCACTGTGGTAGTCAGCATGGAGATTCCTCAAAAAATTTGGAGTAGAGGTTCCACTTGACCCAGCTATTCCTCTTTTGCATATTTTCCCAGAAAAATTAAAACAATTGTAATAGCAATAAATATGCACTCATGTTTATAGCTAAATCTTGGAAACAATCCAAATGCCCATCAACCAAGAAATGGATAAAAAATTATAATATTTTTATACATTGAGTACTGCTCAGCAAAAAAGGATAAACTTAGGACTTTTATAGGTAAATGGATATATATATATATATATGTATATATATATACGTATATATACGTATATATATATATATATGTATAAATATACCAGATAGGTAAGGCTGTTATCTACTAATTTCTATTAGCTCAGTGCATTGCATTGTAAAACACTTTTGTGCTAATATCTCTTGATCCATTTTCATGCCTACATCTTGTAATCTTTTAAAATAACTATAAAATAACCAACTACTTTTAAAATAACTGTACACAAAGTATCAACCAACATTACTCTCCTCTTATTTTGCTTTGAAATTTGTATCATCGATTGTATTATTTTTCTCTTTAAAACAAAAAAAAGTTTGCTATTGGATAAAGACATTATTATCATGCTACGAAGTCTTATCATCCCTAGTACTAGAAAAATTTTCTAAAACGTCAGGAATAAGAAAAGTTGTCTTCTGTATTTTTTTTTTCTTCAATCTCTGGTTGGAATTTTTTTTTTTCTCTTGGCAAGCCTGATATGACAAACCATATATTGACAGTGTTCTCAGATCAGCACTGCAGTTCTTATCTAAGCAGTGCTTAGTCATCTTGGCTAAGCCTTCTAATAGTACTGAATTACATTTGCTAATATTTACCTAGGATTTCTAAATATATATTCTCAACCAGACAGGTCAAAAATGTTCTTTTATGTTTTATGTTTTTTTAACTTGAGCATCAAGTTTATTCTCCCTTTTCAAAATGAACTGATGGCAAATTGTTTTTTATAATGTTCTGGGGAAATTTATACAATATGTGTTTGCTCACTGAAAGTTAAAACATATGCAGCAGTAAAACTGTCTGAATATAAAGACTATAAAAATTAAAAAATAAACTCATTATAGACATAAAACAGCTGACACAGTTTAGTTCTCTTTTTGAATGTATGAGATTTATCTTAGTATTTAAAATTAATAACTTTAATAATGTAATGTATCTATACCTTCATTTGTAAATCAAGAAATTGAAACATGCTGCTTTGAAAAGCAGTTTTTTGTCTGTCTTTTCTAGAAGAAAAGCAAAGTCAGATAATATTCTAGAATACGTTAGTATATGCTGAAACCTATTTCCATAATAAATTCCCAAGTCAGGGTCTCTATAGTGTGAAATTTCCCATTAAGGAAAAGAAGTGTCATTATTTGTCTTCTATCTATTCTTGCAGCTAGGCAGTGTTGTATGTGTTTATAGCTGTATGTGTGTATCTCTATGGGTCTTTGCAAATTTGAATATTTTAAATTATATTTTCAAATCTTGTGATTATCTAGTAAAACCAAAGAAAAATATTGAGAAACTGTTGTCTCCCTTGTCATAATACCTTGTCCATTATTCAATAATTCTATCATTTGATAATAATTACATTACATGTTATTCTTCTCCACCATATCACTGTTTTTTTTTTTTAAGGTCTCTTTCAGTATGCTTCCTGGGTTTTCCTCTTTAAAAACTGTCAGTTATACCATAAATAACTATTATGCATCAAGAAGTTTTTTATTTTCTAGTTGCTGCATTTCAGATCAAATTCCAGCAGGAAAGTTAGGTATAGGGAGGAACAGAAAAGGCAACAGACAGGAAACAGAAAAGATCTACATTTTTTTCATGCCCTTGACATGTTGTATAAATCAGATTATATAATTTAAACAAAAACTTGTCCTTTCTCTCTCCAGGATGGTGAAAATAAAATTATACAAGTTAAAAAGAAACACAAGATAAGTAAATACCAGCATTTGTAAAATGTTGGAAGTGTATATTTTTTGGAAACATTGTTAGGAGGACATTTTCTCTTTTTGACATTCTTCCATAAGCTTGAGTCACTCTTTGGGAATAGCACTGTGGCTGCTATGAATGTTAACTACCATTAGTCTCAGGTTACTGTATTTTAGGAAACTACTATCTTCCTCTTTCTTCATAATGTATATCCTTCTTCAAAGAAAGGAAAAGTTTTGGAAACTGCCAATTTTCTTGTCATGGCTTTGCTCCAAATCTCTTTTTAAAAATATAATACACTTAGCATTTACAATTCTTCTGATATATAATTTTATAAAGCTATATATACTAGTGATTCTGGAATAAATATTGCAAATTGCAATAGTACCAATATATGATTGTTCTTTAACATAGGTATTATGAAATTCTTTGTAAAATATGGTAGTTTTATTCACAATGCAAGAATCTTTTTCATTTCTTTGCAAAGGAAAAAAGTGGTAGATATAGAAGGTCTAATTACAAAGGTATTACAGTATGAAAAATGTCTGCTAATTTCTGTGCTTAGGAATTAGATTTACACTGATCTAAACATGAAAGTACCTAAGAAAGAAACAAGAAATCATATTTTATAAACTTTCTTACCAATTCTACCAGATATTTTAAAATATTTGTATAAATTATTAAAACAGTTTTGTCTTATATTTATTTATTTTAATAATATTTGGAAAACAATTATTTCATCTAATTTTCATATAATTTTGCCTTTGAAATAAGCTATGAAATGTTAGTGAGCAATGCAGTTTTTATACAATACAATTTGATTTAGATGATTCAGATAGGTCAATTCTGAGCAAAAGAGACAAGTGTCTCTTTTTATGGAGTTTGCTAGAGATAGATTCCGAAAACAAACATAAAAATGTTTTATGTTGCTACCTGACAGGTATCGTGGAAAAAAACAAGGCAGAATAAGACAAGGAAGTTCAAACTTGAACGTGAAGATCTGCAAGATATGGCCCACATGTCCTCAGCAAACTGATGGCCCGTCCATCCGCACTAGCCTCCTCTGTGTTAGCTTTGGGCTAATCGTGAATCTGACGGAAACATCCCAAATTTCGGTGACTTACATAGTTGGATTTATTTGTATAAATTCAAAAATAAATAATCCTTGATGACTGGGAACTTCTTTTCCAAATAACAAAAAGTGTCCAAGCCTCTCTCACCCTGTGTTTCTCGTCTTCAAGCCTGTGGCTTCTGAGCTAAGTCCGTCTTGACCAAACTGAGAGGAACAGGTGAGAATTCCTGAGAGGGACCATTGACTCCAGGGTGCACGCACATTCCTTCCTCTCATTCCATTGTCTCAAACTCACAGGGTGACTCTGTAGAGCAGCCCTGAAATTGCCCCCTGCCCTGCAGCAGAGGAAAAGAGGTGGGTGGTCAGGCTGCGCTTTGCTCTCCGAGACTTTCTTTCCTCGCATACCAGCCCTTGCTTGTTTCTGGCACACACCTTCACCTTCCTGCCTCAAGAATTTGAACCAAAGACTCTAAATTCTGACTACTTTCACCTAAACCATGTGTGGCTTTCTTCCTTTCTGCAGTTGTTCAAACACCATCTTAATACAGGGCAATTTCTCCTTTTTCTGTACTTTTCTGTTTTGCTCTATGAATTACTATAATGAGAGAGACAGAAAGAGAAGAAGACAGACGAGAGACTTCTAACACATATTTGTTTCTCTGTTTATTTTTGTGTTGGAAAGTTCAATATTCATGTATTATAACCTAATTCATTTATTTAAATAACCTATATATATATCTCATATATAATTTTTAACTTGTTTAATTATTTATAATCTGTCTTTTCACTAAGCCAAAGGTTATACAAGCGTAGACTTATGTTTTTTTTAATGCATGTATCTCTGGCACAAAGATTAGGCTGTATCACCTAACAAGTACATGTTGTATGAGTGAGTAAGTGTGTGAATATCCATATAATGATGTTTATAGTCTAAACACGTTTTCATATCTTTCTCATTAGAGTTTTTTTAGACTTCACTTTTTGGAAGAAATGAAAATTATCTGAATGTTTAAATGGAAGTTTCAAAAATACAGCAGATTGGATCTCCTGTTATATAGAAGACTGATGATAAATATTGAATAAAGAAAGGAAAAAATAAAGAAATGAGCAGAATAATGCTGGAAGAGAAGAATAAATTTTCACTTAGATTAATGTGTGGTTAACTATGCCCTTAGTCATGTTGGCACTTTAAATATACATGTCTTCCAAATCAATTTTTCTCAATAGTGAGCAAATCCTGTCATGTTCATATTTGTTTAATGCAGTAATGTGCTTTTCTCCATCAAGGCAGTAAGTATAATTTGAGTTCCTTGTTACCTACAATGAACACAATGAAACTATTTTTAATGAATTGAATGGGTATAGATATGGCCAGCCCAGCTGGAGTCTGCTGTATGAGAATTTGAATTATAGTAGAATATCTTTTTTTAAGAAAATTCAGTCAGACCAATAAATCATCATTTCTAGGTCACACAATAGAATGAGTCTATATTTAAGATGTTCAAAAATATATTTATCTGGTCTCATTTTTTCATTTGACAAGGTATTCTGTTTTCATTTATCTTACTAGAATATTTAAAATCATTGATAAAATGCCTATATGGAGTTGTAATATGAATAGACTAGGTGATTTTTATTATTATTGGGTTAGAATGAATATTCTGGATAATTGAAAAATATTTATGGCTCCCTCCCATTTAGGCTAGTTTGTCCTTTATTTCATTCTGAATTTCATATTCTGAAAGTTATAATATTTTGGGGCCAGGGATATAGCTCAGTGACACAAATGCTTACCTGGCAAGTTTGAGGTCATGAGTTCAATCCCCAGTACCCATGAAGAGAGAGAGAGAGAGAGAGAGAGAGAGAGAGAGAGAGAGAGAGTTATAATTATAATATTCTGTGATGTTTTATTTTAAAAGACCATCATTTTTAGGGGAAAAATATAATAATTTACTTAAAATGCAATAGAGAGCTGAAAGAAACTAAAAATTGCATGTATGGCTTATTTGGGATCTAACAACTAAGTTGCTTTAAGAATAAGAACAATATACCCTATGATACACCACACTAAAGATGAGAGTGTGATTGTGACCGCCTTCTAAAATTTGACAGAACATTTGGTGCAAAAGCTTGAGAATGACGTCTACGGTTAAAGGCAAAACAAAAATTTAGCCCTGACAGTTCTAAAAACTTAATTTTCTCTCTCTTTCTTTGATTTCTTTGTTTCTTTCTTTCTTTCCTTCCTTTTCTTTTCTTTCTCTTTTCTTTTCTTTTCTTTTCTTTTCTTTTCTTTTCTTTTCTTTTATCTTTGTAGTAGGAATCAAACTCAGGACCTTGTGCTTCCCAGGCAGATACTGGGCCACTGAGTTGTATTTCTGGCCCCAAAACTTAATTTTCTATAACAAATTAAAACTATATCTGGTAAATAATTTTCACACAAACCAAGTAGCCATGTTGTTATTTATAAACTAAAATTTCAGTATTTAGGTTTAATTGCAGTGTTGGCATTTTATGATAAATAGTTGTGCTTTGGGTTGCAGTTTAGACTATTAGTCCTTAAAATGGATGCCATCCCCAGTATAAGGTATTGTTAATTGTAATGTCGGCAAGAAAAATTTCACAAAAATATGTCTTTCTTTCTGTACCTAACCTCTAAATCTTGCTTTACAAAGAATTTGTTAATTTTTGAAAAGATGAACTTATTTAGAATAATAAGTCATCATTTTAAGGCACACATTTCACAATTATACTCATAGAAAAGTGCTTCAATTTTGAAAATGCCCAAATAAAATTCAAATATTGAGAATCAAATCCAGAAATGTCTATGTTAATAGTTGGATGTCCTTTTAAACGAGTTCCTAATATCGATGCTCTTATCTCTGCATCAGTATCATCAGAAGAGGAGGGATCTGAGGCAGCCTCTGGTCTGTGTCACCTGTGATGTTTTTTGGCAAGTTGGTTCCTCAAGAAGACCCTTCAAACATGCTACAGACCTTTGCACCACCTAGAACTATGAGCTAAAATGCCATTCTGTTCTTTATAAATTATCCAGTCTGCGATGTTTAGCTACAGCATTGGACTAAGTTTCAAAAAAACAAAATAAACAGTGGTTTGAAAAGTGAGGATTTTCTTTACAAACACCTGAAAATGTGGAAACCGTTTTGCACCTCATAATGTGAAGGAGTTAGAGCACTGTGTCAGTGAATGCTAGACTAAAAGCTATATTGACTTGAATGGATCATTAGGTGTAATTCAAGGGAGGTTCCTTGCTGAGTTATTCACTGTCCAAGAGACAAGATTAGAGAAAGTCTGAAACTTGGAGAGCTTATCTGCAGTTGTGACTAGAAAGCTGTGCTTGGTTCGACACCTCATATACAAAAAAAAAAAAAGTAGAAAGCTGTCAGAAATAAGAGGTGGAATATCAAGCAAAAATGAAGCATAAGGTATTGCAAACTGGAGTAAAGGCCATTCTTGTTACATAGCTATAAAGAACTTGATAAAATTGTGCCTGTATCTCAAGACTGAGAAATACACAGGGTAGGAGTTATAAAATAAACTGTCTGATGAATGAAATATCTAAGTGGCAGGGAGTTTGACTTATACAGCTACTTTTGACTGCTTAAGTAGAATGACAGGAAAAAGATAATTTGATGTAAGAATTTATAATTAAATGGGAAGCAAAGGAGAAAAAAAATTGGGAAGCAGTCTGGCGAGGAGAAAGTGCCTAGGAGAGAGAGAAACAGTATGGTGAGACATTTGTATGGACAAAGGAGATCAAGGCAGTGCAGGAAAGTCACGGGCATTTTGGATCTGCGAGGCTTCCCATCCCCTCACTCATGCAGGTCTCTGGGAGAGAGGAACTGTTTCAGTGCACTGACCTGTACACCCTGCCCCAGTTGACTCTTCCCAAAGAGATAGTGGGTTTCTGCTTCTTGAATTCTAGCACAGTACTCCTTAGTTACCTCATTTGTGTTTCACTTAGGGTTAGGTAGAACTGAGGCCAGCCCATGTGCAACCCAGGCGACCTCTCTGCAAGGTCAGGTCATAAATGATAGTAACATATGTGTGGTGATACTTCTGTGTGTATGCAAAACCCTAGAGTTATGGAGGCATGACTTTCTAGACCTAGATTTCAAAGGATGCATAGACTAGCCTGAGGCACAGAAAGAACCTGCCACAGGGCAAACGTTAGAGAAGCTAAAATCCAACTGCACTGTTGAGTGTCTAGTATCAAAGAGGTGCCGTCTACAATGCCGGCACGGTTGAGCTAATATAGTGAGAGAGCCTGAGCTGTCCTGAGCCTGCGGCATGGACTCTCAGGGCCTTGAACCCCAATCACTGCACCAGTGTGGTAGGTAACAGGGGATATAAATTCACAGGGGACTGTTTTAAGGTTTATCATGATTTTTCTTGTTGAATTACGGACTTTTTGAGGGCTCTGTTACTCTTTTTTTTTTCTTTTTGAAAGGGAATGTCTTCCACAGTTGTTTGAGATTCACAAGTAGGACTTACCTCAAAGTGAATTGTGCCTCGAGTCTCACTCATGTCTGATTGAGCTAAGACAGTGGACTTTGGACTTTTGAGTCAGGAATAGAATGAGTTAAGACTTTGGGACTATTGATTGAATTCATAATGCACATAAGAAAGACATCAATTCTGGTGACCATGGGCAGGAAGTGTACACAAAATGTCATGTGTTTAGAACTTAACCAAAAATTTATATTACTGGCTTTAAAAGGGCAATATGAAGAGTTAATTAGGAGTAGATGAGGTCAGATTTCAAGATTCCCTGGATGACATTAATGGCTTTAAGCAGGAAGAGAAATCTGAGCTCGTTCTGCTATGGGATTTTCCTGTAGAGAGACAGGCTGCCAAGGCATTTTCCCGGGAAACCCTTTTATTTTGTGCCAGCACTGACTCAGCAGATGCACATCCAAAACTGAGGGCCAAACATGCCTTAGTTGCACCCTTTATACAACTTTTGTCTTTTTGTCTCACTTATAAAGGGATACAGTGATATTCTGCAGTCCAGTTGGGTATGAATTATGTAACAGAGTTACATCGGAAAATGAAGCATAAGGTACTGAAACTGGAGTAAAGGCCATTCTTGCTACATAGTTACAAGAACTTGACAAATATTGTGCCTGTATCTCAAGACTTTGAGAAATAAATAGAGGCTGATTTCGCTACATAGTAAAAAGTTCTCAACTAGCATCCAGGGAGAGACCCTGTCTCAGCACATTTGCTCTGCTTACCCTCTGTCATAGTATAATGCAGCAAGAAGGCAGCCAACCAAATGTCAGTCCCACGTTCTTAGACTTTCTACTTTCCAGAAACATAAGCTAGATAAACCTTTATTCTTTGCAAACTTCTTAGTCTGTGGTATTCAAATATAGCAACAGAAAATTAGGTCAGATAAGAGATTATAGAGTATGTAACCTGATTAAATCCCTGGCTTACCAGTGGAACTATTTAGTAATATGTTTTATTTTACCTAAACTAATTCACTAGAGTTTATTTGTATTTTAGTTATTTTTCTGTTATGTATAATTAAATTTGCAGTGAAAAACAACCATGTAAAAGCTAACTAAAAAAAAAAAAAAACTTGTTCGTGCATCTTTGTGTAGATGACAGTTTTTGAGCTACCTTAACCTATATTCTTATTAGTAGTCCAAAGAACAAATGATAATAGCATTAAGAAAATATACCAATGTACTCATAGTTAAAAGCACTTTAATAGATTGAAGTAGCATTGATGATGTAAAATATTTTCCCACTGTTTGGTCTTACAGATAAGAACATTCTCAATAATAGGATTTATTTAAATTTCACTAGAATAATTGTACATCTATATTAATAATATATCAGTCATAGTATAATACTATTCCAAGTGCTTCAGACAGTCAAGTTTAAATAAAGATATTTTACAAATTCATTCTTTAAGATTGTTCTAATACTTAAAATTGTATAATACTCCTTTATATAATAGTAACAATAGCCTTATATGCATTTCTGAATTTAGGATAATATCTAAAGAAATCTAGATAACATTTCATTCTGTTCTGACATGATCATTTGATATATAAAGAATCTAAACTATTTGTTCATAAGTTAGATAGATCTGTCCTTTTTGTATTGATTTTACCCCGTCCTGAAGTAGGATAAACAGAATAAAAAGATTTTAATTCTATACTATCAAAGTTTAAGAATATTAGGGAATCACCTATTTTATGTTCTCAAAATGGGAAAGGACTTCTTAAAGGTAATACTCTTTAAAATAGATATCTTGAGAACTAGAATCAAAAACCTGGAACAAAGTCTTATTTATTCACAGTTTATCTTCAGTTAAGCACCCAGTACCTTTCTCATCTAAATTCTGCAGGTTAAGATATTGTGGTGAAAGTGTGTATAGTGCTAAAATTGTAAATGCCGTATGTAAAGCTTAGTTCTGGTTTTTCCAGAATTTTTAGTGTTCAGTTTTTTCTTTACAAACAATAGTATTTCCAAATATATTTGGAAATAATTTAATACTTTATTAAATAATTAAATCATAATTTGGAAATAATAATTGGTGATTTTAATATTTTTACTTTTTGTTAAATGACTGCAAAACAGAAATATAATCATGATATAGTAAAGATAGGAAAATTATTAAAGATTGATAGATGGCATATACATCGACTGCACCACTATTCCTAGTGAATTACCAAAATCATCTTCAAATTTGAGATAGAACCTTCTGAAAATAAAAGAATAGTTTTCAATTATGCATTATGTTAATTATTTATGTCCTAGAATAAGGCACTTGCTTTGTCTTTTGTACACATATGAAGAGATGTGGAGTTTAGTGTGAAGTGTCAACTTTGAGATCTGCCTGGCATGCACTCCCAGGCAGGTCACGGAGACGTGGCCTCAGGCTCTGTGTCTGGTCCTCCTCGGGTCCTCCCTCTTTTCTGTTGCTTCCCTTCTCTGCTTCCAGAATGCTGGGACCTAAGTAGCTTTTCTCTGCTGGGCTCCCCTTTCATGATGTTCCTACCAGAGAGACACCTGAATGTGAATTGAGACTTCTGAATCCATTAACCTAGTAACCCTCTCCTCTCCTAAATTATGTAGTCAGAGTTTCACGTATACTTTTATGTGTCCAGTAACCTAACACCTTTTCTAGGATACAAAATATAGGCGGCACCAAGAAGGGAGCTGGAACTTAAATCATATTCACGGTTGGCAAGGCAGGATTTTTAAGTTTGCAATGAAAATAGTTCAGAGATACATATTCACTCTTTAATTTTTAAGTAATCCCAGACAGAAAGAACATTCATCATAAAAACAAGACTAGTAATTTCATCATAAAATAAGATTATTAAACAGTATTTTGAATCATTATTCGCATGTCACACTAAAATGAAAAGGTCGTCATGATTAGTTACTTAAAGACTGTAGATGGAGTCCAGAGAAACAATGCCTACATCACAAAAGTAGTTGAAACTTGAAGAAATTTTGTTATAGAGCTATAACCTGATTATCTGTGTCACTTTCTGCATTATTCACCAAAATTCTCACATAATAATCTAGCTTCAAAGCTTATTTTTAATGGTTTATTAATGGCATTTTGACTCTCTCCTTCAGTTTTCTTAAAAGCGAAATATTGAAGTCCTCTGACCTTATAAACTCACTGATTAGTCATTTACTTTCTCACATATGACACTTATAATTCAGTCTTCCCTTCCTGGCACTCTTGAGTGTCAATACACCCAGGGGTGACACAAAGATTAGAGAATGTGTTGCAGGTTTGCATTCTATATCAGAAAGGACAACAACACAGAATTTTTCTTTGAACAAGTTTTAGAAAGGAATGGAGGTGGAAGTGGATATTTCAGAATCAGTGTCTTTAAGACAGCATCTGCCTGAGTACCTCTTGAGAAACCACTCGACCTCCCCCAGGGGAACACTGACTCCCAGTGTCACAGTCTCAAATAAAGTACTCGAAGTTCTAAGGCAGTGCTTGTCACTGCTCAACTTGAGATGTGTGTGTGTGTGTGTGTGTGTGTGTGTGTATAAATATACTAAACATACAAACCAATGAACAAAGTCTCAGAGATTGGCAATCTTATCATTTATATTCCCAAAGAGGAAAGTTAAATTGAAGAGGGATTCATTATATTTATTACCATAGATTGACTGCTCTGAAATATATTGCCATTGAGATGCAGAATATGTTTGATTATACTGAAGTGATGGTTCCCTCAGGGTCTGATGAAAGTTATTTGTGTGCTCTGGAAGCTATTCATATGAATGCAACTTCCAGTTGATTCGTATAACTAAGATTACTAGAATATAATTTAAATGATAAAATGGTGATTATTTCTACATCTTGTAGCCCACTTGATATGATGCCATTATTTATACAAAATAAACACATATACCTGAAGTGTATGCATGTTTGCCATATATATTTCTCTGGTGCACATACACTAAGATTATCAAAACAAACAGGTTGTTATTTTTTCTATAAACATATGGATATGTAGATAATTCACACATGTAGTACTGACACTAACATGCTATATATATATGTATATATGCCTAGAGAGAGCAAAAGAGAGAGAGAGAGAGACAGAGGCAAAGAAATATATAGTTTGAGGACTATTCTCTCTCGATTTTCTATATTATTATCATCTACTTTGTTCTGAAGATAAAATTCTGTAAGATATCCCCCAGCTTTATTCCATTGAGCCTACTTTGCAGTCTTGATAATTGTATATATTTCTCTCAAAACCCTATGGGAAGCACTAAATATTAAATTGCAATGAGATAACTGGTGATCTTAACTTACACAACTAATCTTTACATAGACTGTGTTTCTTCCCATCTTACATATAGAATATAGATCGCAGAAAATTCAGCTATTGATATATATCTTTTGTAAGTAGATACATAGATACGTTAACAAAATGCTCATGTTTTTATGAAAGAATTTTTATACTAACAGGCAAACTAGGGATTAATGCTGTCACAGAATTTAGTGAAATAGAAAGAAGAATGTGTAAATAAGCAATGGTAGATACTTAAATACTGATATATTTATTTTGATTTATGCAGATGTATACATACCTAAGATAGTTACAAATATTAAACATAATTCTAAATGTCCCAAATTATACGATCATCTTCAAGAAATATTTCTCAATTTTCAGAGAACAAGAATATGATGATAATTTTCTTAATGTAGAACTAAAATTGAGAAAAAAATTTCATTCTTAATCCAGGACTTTTATCATTTTTATCATTCTATTTGTCAAATTACAGTCTCTTTGAGATCCCAAATCATTATTTTAAAAATTTTAATGTGCATGAATGCTCAGTAGTTATTTTTTGAATAAATATATACTGAATAATAGACTTCCTTGTGCTATGTGACCTATGTAATATGTTTTTATTAACTACTTACTGATTAGGTTAATTGTAATCTTATTCAGTCTTCACAATGTTAGACTTTTCTGAAAAGAAATATTATGTAACTTTTCTATTTTAGTGCTTATTGTTATCAAATAAGATATTTATATTTTCCCTCACAAATTGGTTAACTATACGGTAGCACTCTATGCTAGATTATAACACTTTTGTAGAAACCATAGGATTAATAAAGCAAGGGAAAGGTGATGTTGGAGGGGTGAAAATCATTCAAGTATGCTATGAGCATGTAAATATTTGCCAAAATTAATATGTATTAGCAATAAAAATACAAATGAATTATCTTACTGTAACTCTACCTTTATTTTTCCAAAAAGACATCTATATATACACACATACACACATGTATGTATGTGTGTATAAATATATATGTGTGTATGTATGTGTACAAAATACTCACATATAAACACATGAATATGTAGTCATAAAATTTATCTGGTAAATATTTTTCTAACAAATATTTAGTACCTATAATTTCTGTAATCATGTTCTCTTGGCAATTAACATATCAAAATAATAGGCAGAAGTTTACTTTTTCTATATTACTAAACCCTAAAAGTAAGCTGTCAAAAGATCAAAGACAGAATTGCTTTATTATATGAACTATAAAAGTTCTACTTTATTGTTTCAGATGATTCTTTAAATATTAGATATCATTTTCACGTTTGTCATGCTATGAATGAGAAATATATAAATAAACATATAAGCCTTTTCTTTAGGAATATGTGTATAAACACTTTGACTTACATTCTAGCTGGCAGAATATGATATAAATGGCTGCAGGGGAGGTCAGTGCATACATATATAATGTTAGTGTGTATGTTCTTAAGCCAAGACAAAATATAGTTTTAGTGCCTATATCCTAACTTATAGAAAATGTGAAAATTTAATTCCAAGAAAATCTAGTTATTGGTGAAAAACTAACAACTGATGGCACACATATACTGTATTGATATCATAAAAATATAACCAGTAAAAATATTTTATAAGGGCCATGGTAGAAATTCATAGTAGCTACCATGCAGGCACATTCGTAAACATATTGCTGTCAAATTGATATTAAAGGAAAAGTTACAGATATTTCTTTAATAAGTATATATATGCAGATGACTCACAACATCTCCTGCCACATTTTCATTGAAGCAAAAAGTTCAAGTGTTGTTTATAAATATTGAAAAGTAAGATATGTGACATGGGAAATTTTAATGAAAAATTTTTTTAAGACGTCAAGTTAACTGATTTAGCTCAGTGGCTCAAGCGCTTGCTGGTAAGCATGAGTTTGTGAGTTCAATCCCAGTACAAAAAAAAAAAAATAAAAAAGACATCAAGATTAGATATTTCTTAAAATATGTACTAAAACATATATTTATATATATATTATATATGTGATTATACACGTATATATGTGATATATATATATATATATATATATATATATATATATGATCCATAGATGACAATAGAATCTATTAATCAGACAGAAAAGAAAAAAATCTGGTAATGTACCTATATGTGTGTGCATGTGTTTCCATATATATATATATATATAACATTTGGAAAACTGATTTGCAAAGACAAATATACATATATATGTGGATATTCTCTTACACATATAATGTGTTTCAGTTGAACGTGGATGAAAAAGCTGTTCTATAATAATTATTTTAAGCTTAGTAATGGTACACTGTGTGGTCAGTGGTGTTCTGTAAATATCCATTATGTTAATTTGATCATTAGTGACAATGATTATTTCCAGAGTTCTTCATATTTCTGGATTGAAACCAGAGACTTCACATGATATTTTAAATAAAGAACACTAAAAACTGAAACTATTACAATGGAAATTTTTATGAAAATTGTAGGGATGACTCCAGCATATAATTGTAGCACTTTCATTCTAGTTAATGGAACAAGGGATGGCATTATTCTCCTTAAGATTCCATGTTAATTATCCATGACAAATGTGTAAATAATTTGTAACACAAGAAGATCACTGTCATATGAACACCATAGTATAAACACAAATGTTTAAAAGATAAATAATATAACTTTCAAACGGTGATGGTCAGCCTAACAAATGGAAATGAAATTTTATCTCTGTTTCATGTACAAAGAAAAATAAATAAATAAATAAATAAATAAAAGTGAAGTTAACATGATCAATTACCCTGTGTACTTTGAAAGTCCTCAGAGAAATAAAAACTTTTCAGTGTTAAATTATGTACATATGAAGTTTTTTTTTTACTTAGAAATATATCCTATAGTAGCAATGGAAAAATGAATAATATCCTCAAAAATGTGACAATGACAAAATGAGTAATATTCTCAAAAGTGGACAATGAACTTTACAGTTCTATTAATTCTTTCAACCTTAGAGAAAAGTCCAAAGCCACATACAAATGATAGTCACAGCCATAAATAACTCAATAAAATAGTTCTGTAAGAGGCAAAGTAATGTGGTCCAAGTGTATAGAATCTTTATTTCTCATTTTGATCCTACAGTAAGATTTATGAAAGAAATATTGAACCTTGGGCAGTGTGCCTTCCCAATTCTAATATAGCCCCCCAGTGACCTTAGAGCTGGTATTTACAGCATTGCACACTCCGCTCCTACCTCACATTAGTTTTGGCCTGTGTCACCTATAGCAAGGGACAGCAGTAGTGGTGTGGGGCTTTAGTGAGTAGCAGATAAAAGTTATTGTAATGCTTTCTGCACTCTCTTTTCCTAGTACCATTTGCACATAAGGAAACCAGTGTCGTGTTATGAAGACTCAAGGGAGGCCCAAGGGGCAATGAAGCTGGGGACTCCTGGCAAGAAAACAACTTGGAAAATGCTGTTTTAGCCCTAAATAAGCTTTCAGGTGACTGTAATACCAGCCAGCATCTTGACAACAACTGCCTTTGGTTGAGACAAACACACAACAAAGCTACTGTGAAATTTCCAACCCATGGTAATAGTATTTTAAGCTAAATTTTGAGGTGATCTGTTATGCAGTAAGAGACAATCAGTTCATGTATTCATTTTCAGGTCTTCCTTAGGTTTCACTCATCTCATCCAGATTTAAGATAGAAACTAGAGAAAAGTGTAGTGCATGGTTGGATTTCAAAATAAGGTCTTGTATCACCTTATTTTAGGGAATTCACGAATTCTTACTAATGCAAAGATCATCTGAACAACTATGGCAAAATGAGTTTCATTCATATATATATATATATATATATATATATATATATATATATATATATACATACAGTGAGTTACACTCACCTACACATGAATAAATAGGTATTGTGTGGCGTTAGGTCTCAAAATCATGCAGAACTATACTCTCTGCTTGCGTAGAATAGTGATTTGCTTCTTCTCCTTGTGCCTACATACATGTTCTTGTTTCAATAATGAGACACTACACCAGGATGTTGGCAGGAATTGTGAGTCTCAGAAAGTTTCAATATCCTTTTCAACACTAGCAGACAAAACTCAATAAATCTCTCATATAAATATCAATTGAAGAAATTTTTATGCCCATATCTTGTACCCTGAGCAACTACTTTTAAAGTAAACAAGTAATGTGTTAACTATTATTCTCCTATTATTTTGTTATGAAATTTTGTTAAATAAATCTCTCATGGATTGTCTGATTCTAAGCATCTTTGTTTCTCAGTGCACCTGCTAGCACCAATTACAAGTAAAGTGTCCCTCTTGAGAGCTGAATGAATTGACTTGCTGTAGGAAGTAATTTGATATAAACCTGCTGACCCTCTAAGGTCTACATTTCAAAAGCAATGATTTTTATTTAAGAGTAATTATCATTGATCCCAATTTTCGGTTGAATACTTCATAAAAATAAATACTTAAATAAGTGAGGAAGAAAAAAGAACAATTATTGGGAGATGCCTTTAATGAACCAAAGGTAGGGATGTTCCTGCTCTTGAGTAGTAGTTGACCCAGTGAAAATATACATTCGTAGCTTCTCATTGTTTCTGTTACTCTCCATTAGAAAATAACTCACAAAAGATAGAAATAAGTCATCACTTTTTTCAAATATCCATGTCATTGTTGTCATATATTCGAGCTCACACAGGCTAAAACTTCCAATCAGCATTCACATAGTGTGAGCAGAGCTGTGTCTCCCACACCTGTGCCTCAACGCCAATGCGATCTTCCCAGTCTCAGCTACAATGTCTGCAGTGGAATGAAAATCATGTATAATTACTCTGGCAAATCTGCCATTCTTCACCCAGAGAGACGATAGCTACTAAAAAATGGAAGAGTACCCGTGCAGAGCCAACTCAAAACCACTTCAATAATTTGCTATTACCGGGGGAACTGGTGCTTCTGTCAAGTGAAATTTTCCTAATTACGGAAAATTGGTCTATTAGTCACTGAAAGGGTCACTGTCATTATTATTATATCCGAGGGGCAAGGCGGGCAGAGCAAGGGTACAAATGCATGACTCCAAACTGCAAATTAAAATATTTCCTTTGCGCTGACAATCAAGTTCTATAATTAAAAACTTAAAAAAATATGTGTATATTAAGTTTTTAATGATTAAAAGTGGATGGAATGTAGCTGGTCACTGAAGCTACTTATTTTAAGTATGCAGAGTTCTACAAATAGCTCTATAATGCTTAGACAAATATTAAGAAATGTGTTTAGGTGACATAGTCAGGAAAACATTGTATATATGTTATGAAGTTAAGTTTTGTTTGGTTTCCAAAATGCTATTTATAATATTTCTATAATTATTATAAATCTTAGATTACATTTAATTGTTAACTTTTAGAAAATTTGCCCTATTAAGGCAATAGCAAATTTACCTATAAAATTTCTTGAATATTCCTAAATTTATAGAAATAAAGCAGAATTTTAAAAATATAATGGCTCTATTGAACTAAATTTTGATAGCACACAATTTACAAATTCCAAATTTTATGAGTCAGTAGATTTTAATACATTGACACTGTTGTACAACCATGATCACAATCAAATCTAGATAATCATTATTATCCCAAAATGAAACACAGAACTCACTAGCTATGGTCTTCCAACTTCTTCTCATAAATGTAGGTGATGACTGAACTTGTCTCCAGCTTCATAGTGTTTCTTATCCTGAGATTTTTTTTTAAATATTCAAAATAGGTCATCTTCATAGCAACAATATTACTTTAAAAGAAATGGAAATTCCACAAAGTGAGCTGTCATACCATATTGGAGTGGAACTAAAAACAAATAGGAAAAATATACTAGAATATAATCATGTTTTTTTCTCTCTTTTGTCCTATTATCTGTCTTTTATTTCACCCTTTATTATGTATTAACTTTTACATGTAAGCGAAGCCCTGTGATGTTTGTGTGTGTCCAATTTCCTTCACTTAATATTATGTTCTCAAGGTGTATCCATTGCATCAAATTTATTTGACTTAGTGGCAGAGTAATAATCCATTGTGCATAAATACGTTTTCTTTACCCATCCATTGCTGATGAGTATAGATTCTTTTTCCAAGATTTAACTATTATGAACTGTGTTGATATAATCACCAGAATAGCTACATTTCTGTGATACGATGTTTTTAATACGTCTGGAAAGATATCTAAAGGTGAATAGCTAAGATATATGGAATTTCTAGACCTAATTGTTTGAGGGATCATCAGAATGATTTCCAAAGGTTTCCCAATTTTCACTCCCACCCACAATGAGGAAGGGTACCTTTTTCCCCACAATCCCTCCAGCATTTGTTATTGATTGATTTCTTAATGACAGCCATTCTTTTTGGAGATGGAATCTCAGTATTGTTTTAATTTGCATTTTTAATGGCTAGTGATGTAGTAGAAATTTTATATATATTGTTACATTATGTTTGGTTTAAATTATACCTAATAGTATTGCTGAATGTGAATATTCAAATAATCACCATAAAAATCTATTTGTCAAACAATATGTGGATTATTAATAAACATGGGAAAAACTATCAACTTGCCTCCTAAAAGAGTGAGACACAGACAGAGAGATAGACAGAGACAGAGTCAGAGACAGACACATAGAGACAGGCACAGACACAGAGTCACAGACACAGACAGAGAAACAGACAATGACTAGAAGATTATACTATCAGTTTACTCAAAGTCATTCAAGAACCTGGGAATTATCCCTCTTCGTGGCATAGTAGCTTTGTATTTGTGCACTGCATATAATCAAAAGTAAAACTTACTAATTTATAGTCTTATCCTGCAAATGAATATGTGAGAATAAGTAATTGTATTGTGCTGACATAGTGATTACTCTTATCATTATATCACGTTTTAACGTAAGTTTCACATATATCATGACTTTTACTGTCTTATAAAGCAATACCTAGATTTAAATATTCATTATTAAAAAGTTTCTTCAATGTTTTACTGCTGAAATTTTATAGCAAAAACTGATTTCTGTAATAAAATAACATGTAGTTTTATGAATATTTTTATATGAATCTTCTTCAGAGCCATACAAATGTTTGTTTTAGTATTCTTGCATAACTGGAATATTACTTTTGTTATATATTGCATATGAAGAATTATTTCATCAGGGAAAATTTTTCTTTAAATATTTCAAATTTCTGTTGTAATATTTTAAAGTTAAATATCTAAAATTAGAAAATTTTGAAATTTTAAGTAACCTATTGCAAATATAATCAACCAAGACCTACAGTACATATGAAATAACTGGAAAAATTTTTCAAAGTTAACTTTGATCAAAGACTGAAATTAGGATTAATTTTCCTTTGAGAATCCTTTTGTGGAGCACAAGTAAAAGTTCTCTCTGTTACTTTCTTGTGTACCTTAATGTCTGCCTTAAATGAAAGCCAAATAAGATTAATACAACTAAAGTAGGATTAGCATAATGTTTCAGTGAGTATTTGGTTTGCAAAATTTGGCATATGTTTATCAAGATGTTCTACTTTTAGGTTATATTTGATCTATGTCACACAAATTGAAATAAAAATTGCAAACAACCTTAGAATTTTGTGGCTAAATTATTAAAATCTTCAAAAAACATTTTTTTTTGGTCAAAATCTGACTTTCTACATTTTTCCCCAAAAAGTTAGCACAGTTGCAACATTATTATAAGCTACCTTCAAAAAGATTGTAAGAATTATATTTCTGGTTTTAATTTATCTCTTAGTCAAATCCTATACATTTAAAATATGGGGGTTCGTTTGCTCTAAAGTTCACCAGTACACAAATAAACAATAATTGTTCACCAGTATTTCATCTCTGATAGTGTCTAATTGAAGGGATCAGGTGCACATTTAAACTGTATGTTTCAGTGTGTTGATTGCCAAGTCAGTAGGACTCTTTTTACTTCTCAGCCTAGAAGCAGTTGTTTCCTTATATATTCTATATTTTCAGCCATTCTACAGTGAAATTTCAATTGTTATTGTACATTTTACTCTTTTCTGTAAATACATTAACTTTAGAATAGAAATGAAAATAAACCTTATTTTAAGAATATCACAATTATGATTTTTACTCATATCAGTTTAGCTTTATTAAATTATTTCAGTTGTTTGGAATTTATATTGGCACTTAGTTTCAAAATTGTACATATGTTGAACTGTTGTCAACATTTCATGACCTACAATTAAATCTGTTTTTTTATAAACTGATCTGTGATTGCAGGATTTTTACCTGATCTATTACAATTTTTAATTAGATAAGAGTAATTTTCTGGCTAATTTTCATTGTTTTGAATGGCTATTAAATCTTCATTAAATGAAAAATTTATCATACTTTGACCAAATATTTCATATCAGTGATAATTGTCATAGATCTGTGTACTTTGCATCTCATTTTTAAAATTAAAGCACATCACTTTTTGAAGATTTTCTTTCTTTTTGCTTTGTAGTTTTCAAAAAACAGAGCTACTTTATTCTATTTTTAAAATAATTTTGACATACTCAGTTTGAAAAGAAGCTTAATCTAAGTAATAAAATATTGTATTCAGCATAGAATATTCAAATACTTTCTGAGCAAAAATAGAATAAAAAAGAGTACTATATTTTTCATACATTTCAAGGTTATTTTTCTAAAATATTAAAATTTTCTAAAATAGTCAAATATATGAAAAATAACTTAACATATTTTTTATTTTTTAGTACAAAACTTGATTGGAGAAAAGGAATAAGGAATAGAATTGGGGAACAAGAATAGCTCCTAAGAAACTGGAGGAGTCCCCAATGGGTTACCCCTATCAACATTTTACATGAAGCATTTTGATATGAAAATTTCAATTCATTGATTTAGATATTGCAACATGTAAATTTTCTTTGTGTAAATAAAATTACTAGTTACTTGTGAATTAAAGAACTGCTAGCATGCCTCTGATAGGTTATATTTGGACTACCTCACACAAATTTAAAAGAATTTCAAATATTTTCTAGTCCATGTTTCTTAGTAATTAGACACATCTCATGCAGTCTGTGACTATTCAAAAATAGCCACACCAGTGCAAATTTTGAGCAAAGATGAAGCAGGAAAATATAGACAGTGTCAATTGAAAATAACCCTTTCCTATGCAAAAATCCAACGTGTTAGCACCTTTCTAAGAGAAACTATGGGATAAGTACTTAACTTTGTACAAGCAAAAGCATATGCTATTCATCTGTTTTCTCTTCAGGGGGCGCCATTTCTAAAACAGCCAGTGGCAGAGGCCTCAACGTTGAAACAAGTTTCAGAAAAATAAAAGTTTGTTTACTTGAATTTCAAAAGGATCATTGTGAGTGAATGTCTAGGGCTTGTGGTACACAGCACCAGAGTGGAAAGGTAGCTACATCTGATGTGATGGAAACACAAAAAGTAATAAAATACATAGGAATTCGCACAGCATGTGGGTCCCAGAGGAAGGGTCCTCTTATTTGAATCTACTGGTGTCCTGATCATACCACTGCGTTTAATTTTCAATGATATACATATTAATGAAAAATATTTCACAATATTTACTTTACTGTGTTTTCCTGAGACGCTTTTAATACTTTACGGGTAGAATCTACTTGTACAAAAGTCAGTTAAATAAGCATAGTGTTCCATTGATAACTATGGGGAACTGGTTTCAGGACTCCCTGTGGATTCCAAAATCTATAGATACTGGAGTCCCTTATACAAGTAGCCTTTGTATTCCAGTATACCATATTGCCATGTCTCATATACTTTAAATCATCTCTGTATTACTTTTAACACTTAATACATTGTAAATACTATGAAATAGTTGTTGCAATGTGTATTTTGAGAAATAATAAAAGGAAAAGTCAGTACCTGTTCAGTACAGTTGGTGGAATTGTATTAGAATACTTTTGAACAACTGTAGTAGTTTGGATTCATAACAGGAAAATTGCAGTTAGGCAGAGTCATCTGTGAATATAACAAAATGAGATACATGAAGTATAGAGAGGTAGTATGAGGTAATGGAAATGTGAATTCTACGATCAGTGTTTTCAGGTTTGTTTCTAAATGCAATGTCAGAACATTCATTTCTTTCTTGCAAACTCATTCCTCAGGCTGAGTCTTCCATCCATGGCCTTCCTGGGCCACTGCAGCATTCTTTCCTCCTCTTTCTCTCATCAGTTTGCATCCTTTCGGTTCTGAACCTCTTTTTTGCTTCCCTCTATGATCTTTATCTTCATCTTGTCTTCTGGTTCAAGTTTCAAGATTACAGATATCACCTACTTGCTGAACAATTTCAGAACAACCATTTTGTTGGAGTCCAATTCTGGAGTAAAAAAAAAACAAATCCTAGCTTTTTAGTTTATTCTAATAATAGACACTCCAAATTTCTGTTATCTTCAAAGAATTGCATACTTATCCTTTAAATACTCTTTATCTGCGGTATCAATGAATCTTTTCTGTTATCTTCAATGAAAACAACAGAAGTCCTGGAAAATGCCTTATTCTAGAAAGAAGGTAAAGAGCTAGGAAAATAAATTCTCTCTGTGTGATTGTGTATTCATACACACATCCACAACTAGTATACTTACAAATAGATACAGAGACATACAGGTACAGCTATGCTATGTTCTGGAACATACACTGGAGTTTTGTCCAGACAAAATCACTTTAGATTGAAAATATTGTAGACAGAAAATATATTCGATACACCTAACCAGCTAAAAAGCACAGGTTAGCAATAGAATGTGTTGTTGAGTATTTCCTTTTCTGACCCTGTAGTTGACTGAGACCTGTGACTTAATACCATGACCAGCATTGCTAAAGAACATCATAATGTATATTATTAACCCAAGAAAAGATCAAAACTCAAAATGCAAAGTTTACTTTTCCCAAATTAGTCCCACTTTTGCAACATCATGTGACAAAAAATCATTTCAGTGCAACCATCAAAAATTGGGGGCCATGCAAATTTGTGAGAATGAAATACTGTTTCAGAATTTTCATGCATCAGCATGTAACTAAAGAAGTTATTTAAGGTAAAGTTTTCTATGTATTTAGGGTGAAAATTTCAATGCATATTTATCAGGGTTTTTATTTGGGTGTACTCATAATTGCTCAGCTATAATGTTGCAGTTTTTTATATAATCCACTATAAAACCAAATCTACCTAACAGTGGCTAATTATGTCATTGGTTCACTAAAAGCTTTTCTTTTTTAAAGGGAATTACATTTAAAAGACAGTTTTTTTTAATAAGAGAAATATTTTTAAAACTCTACTTTGATAGAATGTCAAGCCTTAAATTATTGATTGTATTTGTGAAGCGTTTTTCTTATTAATCATTAGAGAATGCTAAAAC
Source organism: Hydrochoerus hydrochaeris (assembly GCA_004027455.1). Taxonomy (NCBI): domain Eukaryota; kingdom Metazoa; phylum Chordata; class Mammalia; order Rodentia; family Hydrochaeridae; genus Hydrochoerus; species Hydrochoerus hydrochaeris. The sequence goes on along the minus strand of PVLA01003543.1, from coordinate 144,022 downwards.
CCTGTGGTACACATAGCAAAACAAGCTGATTAAGAGGCTTAGTATTATTTTTAAATTACTTAATTGCCATTTAATGAAATAGGGAGCTCCAACTTTCACGCTACCTAATAAAATGGTTCCTCTGTGAGGAATGAATTGCTGGTTGCACTGACCTTGCAGAGCAAGCTGGGTTTAAAGAAGCTACATAATACATTTCTGCAATGGTGGTACAGGGACTGAAAGCCGTATTACTGGAAATGTGCATGTTAGCATTTATATGCCTTTTATAATTGCTGAAATAATGGCCAACATACATTAAGAAATGTCTCGCTATTCCATTGGGTGCTCTGATTGCAGTAAAACCACACATATGAACACCTCTTAATTGCCAAAGTAATTTCTTAGGTTCTAAAAACACAGTTCATTTGCTTTTCCACCATGCCCTTGGGAACCTGCAATTTTACTCCATTACAACCACTCAACCTTTAGCCCTCAACCACTTCAAAAAGGTTTGCAGTACTTTATGTGTAATAAAAACAGCACCCATATGCAACTATGCACAATCCCATTATGTTCATTAGCACCACTGTTTCCAAGTTGGAAATTAGTTAAGGTCAAGGACAGAAATTTAGTCATATCAATGTGTGTTTATTATGTTCTGCCTTTAAAATTATGTGCCTACTTTAAAAATAAATGTGCTCCTTCCACTTAGCAAAAGCAAACATATTGTAGAAGGGAGATTATACCTTCTTTTTTGTTTATTGCATCGGTTAATCAAATCAACTAGTTTGGTAGAGAAAATGGAGCTCAGGAGTGCATGCTGTCTTACATTTCCTACCACTGCTTCTAAACACTATTCTCTAGGGTAAATTTCTTATTTATTTTAAAAATTCTATCTATATTTATATCCCAGTCCATAGTTACAAACACATACCACTATGTCTGTCTCTGTATCTACCTCATTGATAGATTATTTGTGAATGTTTATAGAGTTTCTGCCTACATATATTTGTGTATGTATAACACGTGTGTGCTTATAATGTGTATAGACTCCAACTTTAATACTAGAGTTAATCATTTTGAGCCAACATGAATCTGGCTATAGATATTTCACTTATGTAATGTAAATGCATTCTCTGTCTTGCCCCATCCCACAAATATATTCTTTGTCATTGTTCTTATATTAATTTCAGGTAGGTTTGTTTTACATTCAACTGAAGAAAACAAGCCTGACTATAAAATTGTATTGATTTTTTTTTCTTTTCTTTAGATTTTTTTTTTGGTTGATTAGTGTCCCTTCCCATCTAAGTCCTGGTTAATTAATTTGGGTCTATTTCATTTTTCAAATTTTCTCAATTTCATGGGACAGAATCTGCCCCAATTCTTCACTGTTACTCATTTGTGGCTATCTCTATTCTTCAATAACGTGAGGTGGAAAATCGCTTCATCTAATAAATTCTCATACTTACAAGTAAAGTAAACGGCTTTAGGAAACTTGACATGTTTACTTGCCTTGTTTAGACAAATCCCAGACCCAATATAGAGCTACCGATGATTTGTAAATATCATTTAAGGGCATCAGTAGATTCCTATTGTCACTGTCCAGCTGGTGAGTTTGCCTTTCAACCCAGGAAAAAATGACAAGTTAGAGTCTAAAGAGAATATTTTGTCATAAAGTAGAAGCAGAAAAGCAGCATTTATTGAAAGGCAAGAGCAAACATCCCCCAGGCAAATGGCCTAGGGAAGGTGCCTGAAAAGATTGCCAGTCTTTTTTAAGGATTTGTTATATGCAAAAGTGGCTGCATCTCAGCCAAGATGAGGGTCAATCTATGCAGCTCAAGTCTGACTTAGACTTGGACCCCTAGAAACTCAGGGCATGCAGCAGGTGTGCTTTTGTAATTGCAACAGAACAAAAACATGCTTTAGAGAAGGATGAATACCTCATTTCCAACCAAGAAATTGCCACCCACCTAATGAGGCCTTTCTTGAGCCTCTAGCACCCCGGCCTTGAGCATGTGTGCTTCATCAAATCTCTGACTGCAATCCTGGCTGTCACTCTTTGTCAGAACACCCTAAACCCTCCCCTCCACTCAGAGGTCAGGAGCACTGAGAAATCCATTCATCTTCAACGGGGTCCTACTCATGCTTAGTGTCACATTTTGCAGAAACTGGTTATTTCAATTACTATTGAGAAATTTTTGTTAGATTGGGAAAATGACTCCCATAGCTTAGAAAATGGAAGCTAAGCCTAGCTGAACCAGAGTGGAAGGTTCATGCTTCATTCTGTCAGTCTCTTGCTTGGTGTTTGCCTCATTCTCTTTGTAATATTTTGCTCATGGATCTATATCATTGGCTCTTAACAACTTGTCCGTATCTGAAATAATAAAATTCAAAATATTTAGAATCATAAAATTGTATATTTAAATTCAATGCAATTAGGAACCTATTAAAACAAATATTAATGCAAAACAAATACTGTAATTGTATTTTATATATTATGTACAGAAAAACTGATCAACTATATTAATGAAATTTAGTGTCCTTAATATGGGGTGTTTGCTATAATAGTTTGTGTTTCACATAAAAAAATTCTTTCAAAATGTCATTATGGAACCCAAGACTGCGACTGCGCCCAGCAAGGGCATCCCAGCACACCCTGCAAACTCTGAACTCTGATCCCCAGCCCCTAAGACCACGCCTTGCGTCTGGAGCTAGCCTAGCAGGATTAAAAGGCCAAACACTAATGCAAAAGGGAAAAATGGCAAAACAAAAAATCAAAATGCAATCTCAAACATGTAGTCCATCAGGAGCAAGTAGAGGAGACACTGACATAGAGGATTCCAAAAATAATACATCGGAAATCTCTGAAAAGATAGCAAGTGAAATAAAAAAACAAATCCATGAGGTGATAAAGGAAATAAAATTAGAAGTACTCTCCCATGTAAAGATAGAAATAACAAGCTTAGTAAAGGAGTTGTTGAATGCGGCTAAAGAAGAAATAGAGAAAAAAATACATGAACATGGAAAACTGATTGAAACCTTGAATGAACAATATAGAAAACAAGCAGATCTCATGAAACAAACTCAAAGAAACATCCAAGAAACAAAAAATTCTATTGAAAGCACGCAAAACTGCTTAAATAAAGCTGAGGATAGGAATTTGGACCTTGAGGACAGGATCGAAATTAGTGATCAGAAAAGGATAGAACAATTAAAAATAATAAAGCAGCATGAAATAACAATCCAGAAGCTTCAAGATAATGCCAATATCAACAATATAAGATTAATGGGCATTAGTGAAGATGCAGGAGTCAATGCAAATGACATAGCCAAAATATTCAGAGGAGTAATAGAAAATTTCCCAAACATGGGGAAAAATATCTGATATACAGATAAGTGAGGCATATAGAATGCCAAACAGTCACAATCAACAAATCCACACCCAGACACATAATAATTAAGATCTCAGACATGCAGCATAAAAACAGAATACTAAAAGCTATTAGAGAAAAGACATAACTTACCTACCAAAGAAAGCCCAATAGAATCACAGCAGACTTTTCAACACAAACCCTCAAGTCAAGAAGAGCTTGGAGTGAAGTATTTCAAGCCCAGAAAGGAAAAAACTTTCAACCCGGACTGATGTACCCAGTAAAACTTTCATTCAAATTTAAGGGAGAAACAAGATACTTCCATGACAAAGAACAACTGATGAAATTCACATCCACCAAACCAACCCTGGAAAGAGTATTGAAAGACATACTACACAGACATATAAACAATCACAATCCCCAGAACAACAACAGAAAGAAACCACCAGGTAGGACAAACAATTAAATAAGAGGAAAAGCAAGAAGCAAACAACTGGAAAATAACATGGCAAAGTCAAGCCAGTACATATCAATGATATCTATAAATGTTAAAGTTCTCAATTCACCTATTTAAAAAAAAATAGATTGACAGAATGGCTAAACAAACATGATCCCACAATACACTGTATACAAGAAACAAATCTCATGCAAAAGGAAACACATAGATTAAAAGTCAAAGGTTGGAAAACATGCAACAGGAACCCAGAAAAAAGCAGGGGTAACTATTCTATTTGAGGACAATATGAACTTTAAACCTCACATGATTAAAAGAGATAAAGAAGGTCACTACATACTCATTAGTGGAAAAATTCAAGAGGAAGAACTAACAATTATATATGCACTAAACACAAGAGCACCCAACTATATAAGACAGATACTAATGGACATGAAAAACCAAATACACAAAAACACAATTATAACAGGGGACCTTAATAGCCCATTGTCACAAAGAGATAGATCAACTAGACAAAAAGTTAGCAAAGAAATAATAGAACTCAATCATACCTGTGAGCAATTTGACTTAGTAGATGTTTGCAAAGTGTTTCACCCAACCACATCAGAATACACATTCTTCTCAGCTGTGCATGGGACAGTCTCTTAAAATAGACCATATATTATCCCATAAAACATTCTTAAGTAAATGCAAAGGTATTGAAATTATTCCATGCATAATATTTGACCACAGTGCATTGAAATTGGAAATTAATGGCAAAAGAAATTGCAAAACCTGAATAAATACATGGAAATTAAATAACAACCTTTTGAACAACCAGTGGGCTACAGACAAAATTAAAGAAGAAATAAAGCAATACCTACAATTCAATGAAAATACAGAAACAGCGTACTGTAATATGTGGGATGCAATGAAAGCGGTCTTAAGAGGGAAATATATAGCAATAAATTTTCATATCAAGAAAAAAGAATGAGCACAAATAAAAAACCTACTGCTCCATTTCAAGCTTCTAGAAAAAGAAGAGCAAGCTATACTCAAACTCATAGAAGAGAGGAAATTATAAAAATTAGAGCAGAAATCAATGCAATTGAAACTAAAAAAATACAAAGAATTAATGAATCAAAAAGCTGGGTTTTTTGAGAGAATAAATGAAATTGACAAACCTCTAGCTAACCTTATCAAGAAAAAGAAACCAAAAAACCCAAATTTACACAATAAGGACTGAAAAGGGGGAAATTACTACAGAAATTCAAAAGATCATGAATACCTACTTTGAAAATCTCTACTCACATAAAGTGGAAAACATGGAGGAAATGCACAGATTCCTAGAATCATATGAACTACCAAAGCTCAACCAAAAATATACAGCAATTTTGAGCAACCCAATATCAGCTATTGAAATTGAAAACGTAATTAAAAACTTACCAACAAAGAAAAGCCCAGGTCCTGAAGAATTCGTGGCTGAATTCTACCAGAAATTTAGAGAAGATTTGATGGCAATAGTCCTTAAACTCTTCAATGAAATTGAAAAGAAAGCAATCCTCCCTAAATCATTCTTGGAGGCAAGTATAACTCTCATGCCAAAACCAGACAAAGGCCCAACCAAAAAGGAGAAGTATAAACCAATCTCACTAATGAACATTGATGCAAAGATTCTCAATAAAATACAAATAGAATGCAGCAAATCATCAGGAAGATTATACATCATAACCAAGTGGGATTCATTCCAGCAATGCAAGGGTGGTTTAACATACACAAATCAATAAATGTGATACACCACATCAACAGAGCCAAAAACAAAAACCACATGGTCATCTCAATAGATGCAGAAAAAGCTTTCGATAAAGTTCAACACATGCTCATGAAAAAAAACCAGCAGAAACTCGGAATACACGGTATCTATCTCAACCTTATAAAGGCCATCTATGACAAACCAACAGCCAACATTATACTAAATGGACAAAAACTGAAAGCTTTCACTTTAAAATCAGGAACAAGACAAGGATGTCCACTATCACCACTCCTTTTCAATATATTTCTGGAAACACTAGCCAGGGCAATCAGACAAGAGAGAGAAATAAAAGGAATAAAGCTAGCAAAGGAAGAAGTTAAATTCTCACTATTTGCAGATGACATGATACTCTATATAGAAGACCCAAAAATCCCATTAAAAGACTACTAGAGGGAATAAAAAGTTCACCAGTGTAGCTGGATACAAAATCAATGCTCAAAAATTGATAGCATTCCTGTACATAAAGAAAAAACTCACCAAGGGAGAAATTACGGAAATATTGCACTTTACAATAACATCTAAAAAAATGAAATACTTAGGAATCAATCTAACTAAAAATGTAAAAGACCTATAAGCTGAAAATTATACTACACTAAAAGAAGGAGATTGAAGAAGATATTAGGAAATGGAAGGATATTCCTTGCTCTTGGCTAGGAAGAACCAACATTGTGAAAATGGCCATACTCCCAAAACTGTTATACAGATGTAACACAATCCCAATTAAAATACCATTGACATACCTCACAGATCTAAAGAAAACACTCCTAAAATTCATTTGGAAACAGAAGAAACCTAGAATAGCAAAGGCAATTTTGGGCAACAAGGCAAGGCAGGAGGCATATCATTTCCTGACTTGAAACAGTTCTATAAAGTCACAGTGAAAAAATCAGGATGGTACTGGCAAAGAAATTGATCTGGGGACCAATGGAACAGATTAGAAGATGCAAGCACAACTACAAAAACATTCAGCCTTTTGACATTTGGCAAAGGGGCTAAAAATGTCCACTGGAAGAAGGATAGTCTCTTTAATAAAAGGTGCTGGAAAAATAGGCTCTCTACATGCCGAAGACTGAAACTAGATCCAAGACTATCACCATACACAAAGCTAAAGTCTAAATTTATCAGGGACCTAAAAATATCAAAACAGAAACACTGAATCTACTGGAAGACAAGGTAGGTAGAAGTCTTGGAGACATAGGGGAAGGCAGAGAATTCATGAACAAAATGCAAACTGCATGGGAAACACTTCAAAGAATCAAGAACTGGGATCTCATTTTATTGAAAAGTCTCAGCACTTCAAAACAAATCGTCAACAAAGTGAAAAGAAAACCCACAGAGTGGGAAAGAATTTTAGCCAGCAACCCCTCAGACAAAGGACTTATATCAAGAACATATAAAGAATTGAAAAACATCAAGACCCTCAAATTCAAAGACCCTCTCCAAAAATGGGCATCTGAGATAAACATACAGTTCTCAGATGAAAATATACAAATGGCAAATAAATACATGAAGAAATGTTCACCATCACTGGTCATTCAAGAAATGCAAATTAAAGCAACATTGAGATTTCATCTTATTACAGAGAGAATAGCTGCCATCAAGAAATCAACTGATAACCAATGCTGGCGAGGCTGCAGGGAAAACGGAACACTGCTCCACTGTTGGTGGGAGTGAAGACTGGTGAAACCACTATGGAAATCCATGTGGAGAATTCTCAGATGACTAGGATTGGAAGCTCCATTCAATTCAGCTATTCCCTTTCTGGGTATTTTTCCAGAAAAACTGAAAAGTTCATATCACAGTGATATATGTGCACCCATGTTCATAGAAGCACAATTTGTAATAGCTAAATCTTGGAAACAACCAAGATGCCCATCAACTGCAGAGTGGATGAAAAGGGTGTGGTATTTTTATACAATGGAATATTACTCAGCTATAAAAAAGGATGATCTTGAGACCTTCATAGGTAAATGGAGACAACTTGAGACTATCCTCATTAGTGAAATAAATAAGAAACAGATTTATAAATATCACATCGTGACTCTAGTGTAAAAAGAAATAAGAACTATAAGAGTAACACAACCCCAAATGTGTAATTGCTATTGTAAAAAAGAGGAAAAGAAAGGGATATGACTGCATGTATGTTTGAGTGTGTAAAATAGATGTCCATATTGATGAATCTTTTTTGGATCATTGAAAAGAACTGTTTGCAGTCTCACTTTTTCAATTCCTACTATGTAAATTATAATTTTGTAACATGAACATCTACATCCAAGATGACAGTATGTACTTTATTAACTAGTGATTTCTTAGTGTTTTTTTTCCCCGTGTTTTGCTTTTTTTCCTTTGGAATTCTGTATTGTTGCTACCCTTCTTTTCTCTTTTGTTTATCATTTTCTCTTTAAATAAAAAAATGTCATTATGTCAGGCAGGGTGGTATATGCCTGTGTTCCCATCACTATGTGAAGCTGAGAGACAGATATTGCACTTTTAAACCCAGCATGGGCAATTTAGTGACTTAGCAAGACTATGCAAAAATGAAAAGCCAAAATGGACTGAGGATATAGCTTAGAGTGAAGTGTCTGCATTCAATCCCAATTACAAGAAAAAAGAAGAAAGAATGAATGAAAGAAAGAAAGAAGGAGAGAGAGAGAAAGAGAAAGAAAAATAATCATTTTATAAACTCTAAGTTAAAAACAAACACTGATACTTAAATAGCAATAGACAAGCTATCATCATATTTTAGATGGCAAAAATCATGTCTCAGTATCCTCCAAATAGGAACTGACATTGCGTTTTCTTTCCCGATGATTATCATTCTTGGTCCAAAACATTCATTTAAATTCAGAGTGCTCATAAATGAGTTATTATGGCTGAGAATGACATGTTCCACAGAGGATTTGGTAACTTCTAAAATTCTCAATAAGTTTTGAGGATAATACAACCTGCAGCAGATCAAGAAATTCAGTTTGGCAACCAATTTGCCAAACTATACTGTGAAAACTAAGAAATGAATAAGAAATAAGACATCATTGAAGTGCTTTGCACTTCTTTGTGCTTCAGGTAAAGTTTATTGGAGGAGAAGGTTCAATTACAAGTCTTAATATTATGGGACTGACAAAAATTACTTCTTGAAGAAAAAAATCCCCACACTGTTTTTCAGGAAGCTGACAAGAGCTACCACACAAAGGGACTGCAGCTGAATAAGAACAGGAAGTTTTGTGAAAGAAAGGATGAGCATGGGGGAACCGTTTTAAGCAGAGGAACAAGAATATTCAAAAGAAGATGAATCCAAAAATATACTGACAAAAATGCCCTCATTGGTCAAACTTCAGTCCAGATCCTCTGAGGACTCATTTGTGCCATGGATAAAATGAATATGCTGGGTTTAGTGTTGTTAACATTCAGTATTATTAATCAGTAATGCCTTGGATGGATCTAAAGTATTTTTTTATATAAAAAGAGAAGTCAACATCAAATAACATATCATGGGATTCCTTTATGTAAGTTAAAAATAAAATAAAAATTTTTCTATGGTTTGAAACTCATTTTTGGAGTTTAACCCCCATTTTGAGGTATTGAGATAGTGGAAGTAGCCTTACTAGAGCATTTAGAGGCAAAGTCTTTTGAAAGGGGTTAGGATTAGATGAAATTCTCTGGGCAGTGCCCCCATGATTGATTCCTAGTGGTTTTGTAAGAAGAGTGAGAAAGAGGAAATGTTGGAGACCACTACAAAGTGGCTCTGAGCAGGATTTCAAATTAATTAATTGGCTTTCTATGTTTAACTGTGAGTCTGTCCTAGGCCTCAGCCACTTGCCTGGCGACAGGAGCTGATTCATAGTAAGTGAACCTCTGTGAATCACTGGTCCTGGCTGAGGCCTGTATTGGCCTATGAGGCCAGAGATACCTCAAGCGGCCACAGCTGAGGACACTTGGCTCAAACATCAATTAGGTAGCTAGAGACTGCAGCTGCAGGAATTACTCCTATAGTCACACTCCTACCATGTCTTCATGATAAGACGGTTCAACTGAATTGACATGATTCATTACTTGGAGACGTCCTTGAAATTACTCCCAAGGTCCTGCTTGTTTCCTGCGCTTTCGGCTTCCCTCAGTTTCCCCACCCCTTGTTGGACCTAGAAAAGTGGGCAGTTCAGTCTTAGCCCTCAGAGTCTTGAGCTCAACTAAAGGGCTTTGATCCTCCTGGAGCCCTAAAATCATAACAATTGTCTCCTTTTATTTAAACCTCCATGATACATTCATTTGGGAGATCAGGGATCTAGGTCAGGACCTGGTAAGGAAACACATGCATGCCTTTTCTCTTGCTGCATGATGCAGCCAGACACTTGACTGTGGACCAGAACAGTGATTTAAAATAAACCTATGCTTAATACCTTACCCAGTCTGCACCTTTGCCTTATTACCAAAAGAGAAGGAACCAAGATGTTATTCTGTGGTAACAGCAATCAAAATACGGTCTCTACAGAGTGGAAATGGCTGGAAGTAGGGGGAAGGGGACTTCCTAGACCAGGGAAAACCCTGTAGAGATGAGTGCCCAAACTGTAACCCAAAACCCACTTAGTTACAGCTCACAACCTTCTCTGATAAAATCACAGTTTATAAGTCAGTAAGATGCTAGAATTTTAAGAAAGTCTTATTATAACTCAAGATTTGGTTATTTATAAAGATTTTCCATGTTTAGGAAAAAGTAAGCATGGTTTCAACTAACTCAATGAAGAATTCTTCATTAACATTAACTCAACTGAGAAATTCAGGTAATGACATAGGTTGCCACAAGCTTATAGTACTGAAAATGCAGTTATCATTTTAAACAGTACTACACAGAAATTAACCACAAAATAGTAATCATTTCAAGGATATATATATATATATACATATATATGTAATTCAATGTACCACATTTAAAATTGTTCGCTAACATTTATTTGATCAAAAAAGTAAGTGCTAAAGTGAAACATAGACAACACCTCGCCCAATCACTGAATGTTAAGATGAAGAGATGTGAGGAAAATGGTCCCAGGCCATATTCCTTGCAATATAATATGTCATATTTAGGGAAAAGTTTAGAACCCCTTGTAGGATCAAATTTAGAGGTCCATTTCTCATTTTGCAAAAATATCTCTAAATTGATGACTTGGTTTATTGTTCCTAATTATTAATTCAGAACCTGAGGCCATTGTAGCATTGAATTATCAATTATTAATCTAGCTGACAAAAGGTTTTGAAGATTTTATAATACTAAGACTTTCCTGAAATTTCCAAGTCATTGTTAAATGTTTATAGAAATGTGATAACTTTTGTGAGAAAACTAAAATATTTCCTTAAGCTATAGAATAATTCTATGACTCATGTCTAATAATAAACTTGAGGAAACAATAAAGAAGGCATGTTAGCATCACCCTACAATTTATCAGATTTCAATAAATCTATTCCCATTATTTTAAGAGGAAAGTACAATCAAATTAAAGAAAAAAGCCTATGTCATAAATAAGCATGTTACCATTAAGGCCTTGTATTTATATTATGTGCTCATGTTCCAAAGTTAAGGTTAGAAAATGATATGCATCTGACCTGACAGCTGTTGCAAAATATATTTGCCAATTCTAAATTCTGTGTAATTATGTAATAAGAAAATCCCAAATTGTGTTATTATGCACGTATTGCTCCTGAAATTATAATAATAGAGTGTAAAAATGAGAAGTGGAGAAGAAAACAGGTGATAGAGTAGTGAGATTTTTGAAAAAATGTCTATCACTAGAATAGTATCATTCCTTCATAATATGGAAATCTAATACTGTGTCTATGATTTACTTCAGAGGCTAAAAAAAGATAAAACCTCGCATTTTCCTCTGGTAATTAAGTTACATTAGATAGATGTAAAGAAGGACAACAGCCATGGGAATATTTTTTCTAAGTCTTTATGCTTAATTCACATAAAACTTATCAGGGATCATGAAGAAGGAAATATACATTTTTTCTTTGCTACCTAGAGGACAGAAAATTTACCCATCCACAGATATGGATAGATAGATGATAAATAGATAGATAGATAGATAGATAGATAGATAATAAATAGATAAACATAGATCAAGATCTAGTTGCAGGGGTGTAGGTTCAAGTAAATGTAGACTCAGATACAGATACAGATACAGACACAGCCACAGACACAGATACAGATACAGATACAGATACAGATACAGACTCAGATACAGACACAGACACAGACACAGACACAGAGGCAGATGCAGACTGCAGAGGCAGAAACAGATATAGATACAGATACAGATACAGATACAGATGCAGTTGGAGATTAACCAGACTACACATCAGCAATGACTTACAACTTCATTTACTTACTTTTTCCAAAGACTGTGCTCACTGACAAAGACATGTGAGATGAACTGAAGCAGAAACTCATTTAATTGTCTTCAGGTTGGTTCTCAGGTGATCATACCTTATATACCACTTTAATGAAAAAAATGTTATGTTACTGACACAATGGTGAGAATCTAATCATGATCATAGTTCAGTAATTATAGGTAAAAATATCAGAGCATCTTTCTAATCTTTCTTATCAACTTGAGTTATGCAACATATAACTCAAACATATCAGATGGCGAGGTGGTATGGTTAGCTTGAAAAAGTAATTTGAAAATTAATACCTAATTTCCCTGAATAATAAAGGAATATGAGGATCCATGGAGAAAATTATGTTTGTGGACAAACAGATGATGTGACACAAATGGCCAGAGAGAGTATCACATGGATTAGAGGGAAGAATTATGTGATATGAAGCACATCCTCTAATCTATAACTTCAGGAGAGAGTCAGTAAATTTGTCTTTCTATCAATGCTTTTAGATTGGTGTTTAATACGATAATATATGACATAAGTCTTACTAAACTTAAACTACATTAAAATTTCCTGCTCATTATGATACCAGAATTAGAAGGAAGCTAATAACTATTTACAACCAAATGTCAATTTTGGGTTGCCAATAAAGAACACTTTTCAATCTTTTAAAAATTATTAGACAGAAGGAGTACACATCAATACAGTGAAATATTATTGTAAAAAGCCAAAATTCTTGCTTGGCTAATGATAATAAAACCTACTTTGAGGTTTGATTATGAAAATCAATGAGGAATTTCAAGGTCTTTCTTCTGAGACTTTCCTTCCTTCCTTTCTCCAAAGTTTGCTAATGCTGAGGTACAGATTCAGCTGTGCTTCCTTCTTGAGATCCGTTTTACCCTTAACAAGGCAGATTGCTGTTCTGCTTCCCACCGGTTGTTACAGGACAGTTTTCACCTCATAGTTGTTTCTTCCAACATATTTTCTGTCTTTTCTCCTGAATATCCACCTATAATTTGTTATGCTGAGATACCACCTGATTCTTTTTACCTACATCCTGATTTCAGTAACCTGTCTGAGATTCCCTTTCCTTAGGGTTCAATTCTTGGTTTGACTTGCTCTTCTGGTTCAATTTTTCTTGAAAGTATTTTTGTGTGGTATTCTGCTTACCAACTAGCAAGTGCCGTGATACACTTCTCTATGTAGATGGGGAAGGCCAGTCCAGAGTTAACCATGAATCATACTTGTCCTTCCTGCGAAGGCCAGTGCCTTACTTGTTTTGGGGCTCAGCACTTCTGCTTCTTGTGCTTCGCCTTCTTAATGCTTGAGTTTTGTAATGTGGCATGTCTGCCTGTGCTGAGACAATTGCTGCCATGGTAAAACCAGGGACCCGGTGTGTTCCATGATGCTATTCTCTTCCTATTCCAGAATATTAGGATTTCAGAGGGTGATTCTGAGAATCCAGGATTGGAAATATGAGGGGGTCTTAGGCTTGGACTTTCAGAATGCCCAGATCCCCACTTCATTCATTGGAAAATTCATTAAATCCTTCTGCATGTCAGAAGCTTTTCTATAAATCTCATTTTGAATAGCTGCATTTTTAAATCCTGTAGTTACACTGTTAAGTGTAATTTTCCAAACAGTTATGATAGCTTAAATTTAAAAAGAAACAGATTTTGTGACACATTCAGTAGAACAAAGGAGATACCGATACCATTTACTTAGTTAACTCTGTGTGCCAGGAATTGCTCTAGGTTGTTACATGTGAAAGGCTCTTGTATCTCCCAAATTAAGTAGGCAGAACAATTATTATCCCTGGTATAAATAGGGGAGAAAGAAGCACAAACAGTGGAGAGGGGAGAGAGGCCCACATGGTAGTGAGCCTAATTCCAGCTCTCATGGTGGCAAGGGAAGTTCCAGCTCACTGGTATTGGCTCTGGGGAGTTTGGGACATCACTTCCAGTGCTGGGGTGCCTCCCAGCCTCCTAGGACAATAGACTAGCCTGGAGAGCTTTTGCAGGCTTGATTGGACCATGCCCAGAGACCTTTATACAACCAGGGGAAAAAGTCTGCTTAGAGAGGGAAGGTAGGCCCACAGGGCTGTGAGCAGAGTTCTGGCTTACCCTGCAGCAAGGGCAAGGGAAGTTCCAGCTTAGCTGGTGTTAGCTCTGGGGAGTTTAGTACATCACTCCTGGTGCTGGGGTGCCTGCTGAGGCCCTTAGGACACTGGATTAGCCTCAAGAGGTTTTGTGGGCTTGAGTGGACCATGCCTAGTGACCTTCATTCAACCAGGAGAGCCAAGACCCGTGAGCCCCAGGAGTTGAGAATGAAGGAGGTGATTTCCAACATGATCAGGTAAAGTTTTGGAACATAGCTTGAAACATGGAAATATAGGAAAATGACAAAATGAAAGACCAAAATGCAATCTCAAACCTTCAGACCATCCCAAGAAAGCCTGGGAACCACATACATAGAAGAAAATACTAGTGGTACACCTGAAATACCTGAAATGATATCAACTTAAATAAAGAAGCAAGTACAAGAAGTTATGAGGAACTCAAATTAGAAATAATCTCCCAGGTAAAAGCAGAAATGATAAAAGTAGTGAAAGACATAGTGAATACATATAAAGAAGATACAGCTAAAAAATTACAAGAACAAAACAAACAGATAGAATCCTGAATGAACAGTATAAGAAGTAAACAGAATACATGAAGCAGATTCAAAGAGATATACAGGAAATCAAAGATTCTATTGTAAGTTGCCAAAACTACATCAACGAAAAATGAAGATAGATTTTCAGACCTCGAAGGTAAAACTGTTGCTAGTGAACAGGAAAGGAAAGATGTTTTAAAAACAACAAGGAATCAGGAAATAACAATTCAACAGTTGCAAGATGATGCAAAGAAAAACAATGTAAGATTAATAGGGATAAATGAAAAAGAAGGGGACAACACAAAGGATACCAAGAAGCTATTTACAGAAGTAATAGCTGAAAATTTCAGAAGCATGAGAATGGAAACTGACATTCAGATTAGTGAAGCATATAGAACTCCAAACAGCCATAACCAAAATAAAACTACACCCAGACATATAATAATCATCATCCCAGAAATCCAACCTAAGAACAGAATATTAAAAGCTGTTAGAGAGAAAAGACAGATCACCTATAAAGGAAAACGTATCAGAATCACAGCAGACTTCTCAACACAAACAATGAAGTCAACAAGAGCATGAAGTGAAATATTTCAGATCCTAAAGGAAAACAACTTCCAACCCAGACAGCTGCACCTTGAAAAACTGTCCTTCAAGATGGATGGAGAAATAAGATATTTCCATGATAAACAACAGCTGAAGAACTCCATGATCACCAAACCAACCTTGCAAAGAATACTCAAAGATATTCTAGATACACATAGGAAAAAACCACTAAGCAAGACATACAATTAAACAGAAGGGAAAGATAAAGAGACAATAGCAGAAAGATAACATGCCAACAATAAACCAATATATAAGAGTTATAACCATTAATGCAAATGGCTTCAATTCACTAATTAAAAGAGACAGACTGGCAGAATGGATCAAGAAACAATGTCCAACCATATGCTGTCTACAAGAAACCCAAAAGGAAATTCATAGACTGAAAGTCCAAGGATGGAAAACAATACTCCATGCAACAGGAACTCAAAAAAAGGCAGGGGTAGCTATTCTGTTTGCAGACAATGTGAATTTCAAACCAAGAAAGATCTGAACAGATAAAGAAGGTCACTACATACTAGTTAGGGTAAAACTTCAAGAGGAAGAGATAACAATCTTAAATATACATGCACCAAATTCCAGAGCACCCAGCTATAAAAAGCAAGTATTAACAGAAACAAAAAATTAATTAATCAATAACACAATTATAACAGGAGAACTTAACACACCATTCACAGAAGGGACAGATTAACTAGACAGAAAATCAGCAAAGAAATAACCGAACTGAATCACACCTGTGAAAAAATGGACTTGATAGACATATACAGGGTGTTCCATCCAACAGCATCAGAATATAATTCTTCCCAGCAGTACATGGGACATTCTCTAAAATAGACCATATAATAGCCCACAGAACACATTTAAGTAAATGCAAAAGAATTGAAATTATCCCATGCATGTTATCAGATCATAGCGCCATGAAACTGTAAATTAATGATAAAAAACTGAAAAAAGCCCACAAACACATGAAAATTGAATAATACGGTCTTGAGCAACCAATGAGTCACAGAGGAAATTAAAAAAGAAATTAAACAATATCTACAAGCAGATGAAAATACAAATACAACTTACCAGAACTTGTGAGATGCAATGAAGTGGTCCTCAGAGGAAAATTTATTGCACTGAGTCCCCACATTAGGAAAACAGAATGAACACAAATAAGCAACCTGATATTACACCTCAAACATCTAGAACAAGAAGAGAAAGCCAAGCCCAAAGCCAAAGAAGGGAGGAAATTATAAAGATCAGAGCAGAAATTAATGCAGTAGTGACAAAGAAAACAATACAAAGAATCAGTGAGTCAAAGAGTTGGTTCTTTGAAAGAATAAATAAAATTGATAAGCCCCTAGCCAACCTAATTTAAAAAAGGAAAGCAAAGACTCAAATTCATGCAATAAAGAATGAAATGGGTGAAATCACTACTGACTGTGTAGAAATACAGAAGATTGTTAAAAACTATTTCGAAAACCACTACTCTCATAGGTTCGATAACACAGAAGAAATGGACAGATTCCTAGAAACATATGAACCACCAAAGCTGGATCAAGAAGATGTAAAACTGCTGAATAATCCAATTTCTATTAATGAAATTGAAATGTAATTAAGTCCCTACCAACAAAGAAGAGCCCAAGCCCAGAGGGATTCACTGCAAAATTCTACAAGAAATACAAAAAAGATTTAATGCTGACACTCCTCAAACTTTTCAATGAAATAGAAGGGGAAGCAATTCTCCCTAAGACATTCCTGGAAACAAATATCACTCTAGTACCAATACCTGAGAAAGATCCAGCTAAAAAAGAGAACTACAGACCAATCTCCCTAATGAACATAGATGCAAAAATTCTCAATAAAATATTGGCAAACAGGATGCAGCAAATCATCCAGAAGATTATGCACCATGACCAAGTGGGATTCATCACAGGCATGCAGGGATAGTTCAACAAGTGTAAATCAATAAATGTAATCCACCATATCAATAGAGCCAAAAGTAAGAATCACATGGTCATTTCTATAGATGCAGAAAAAGCTTTTGATAAGATCCAACACCCATTCATGATAAGAACCTTACAGAGAATTGCAATAAATATGTAAGTGCCATCTATGACAAACCAACAGCCAGTGTCATATTAAATGGCCAAAAACTGAAAGCCTTTACCTTAAAATCAGGCACAAATTAAGGAGATCCCTTATCACCACTCCTATTCAACACAGTACTGGAATTAGACAAGAGAGAGAAGTTAAAGGAGTAAAGATAGGAAAAGAGGAATTTAAATTATCATTATTTACAGACAACATGATACTCTACATAGAAGACCCCCAAAACTCCATTGAAAGACTCCTAGATATAATAAATTAATTCAGCATTGTAGCTGGATACGAAGTCAATATTGAAAAATCAATAGCATTCCTATACACTAACAACAAAATCACTGAGAGAGAAATAAGAGAAGTCACACCCTTAACACTAGCATCCAAAAAAAATGAACTATTTAGGAACTAATCTAACAAAAGAAATAAAAGAGCTATACAGGGAAAATTATAATACCCTGAAAAAAGAAATCAAAGAGGACCTCAGAAAATGGAAAGACATCCCTTGTTCATGGATAGGAAGAATAAATATTGTGAAAATGGCCATTCTCCCAAAATTGTTATGCACATTCAATTCAATCCCAATGAAAATACCACTAACATGCCTCATAGAGCTAGAGAAATCACTCCTAAAATTCATCTGGAACCAGAGGAGACCTAGGATAGCAAAGGTAATTCTAAGCAGCAAAGCCAAGGCAGGAGGATCACAATCCCTGACTTGAAATTATACTACAAAGCTACTGTAATAAAATCAACATGGTATTGGAATAAAAACAGACCTGAAGATCAATGGAATAGACTAGAAGATACAGCTACTAACACACTCAACCACCTTATCTTTGATAAAGGGGCCAAGCATGTTCACTGGAAGAACAATAGTCTCTTTAATAAATGGTGCTGAAAAAACTGACTATCTATATGCCAAAAGCTAAAATTAGACCCATGTCTGTCACCATGTACTAAACTAAAATCTAAATGGATAAAAGATCTAAATATTAAAACAGAAACAATGAATCTGTTGGAAGACAAAGTAGGTAAAAATCTTGAAAACATAGGGGTAGGTAGAGAACTGATGAGCAAGAACCAAACTGCAAGGAAATACTTCCCAGAATCAATAACTGGGATCATGTCTTATTAAAGAGTTTCTATATGTCCAAGAAATCTCCCACAGAGTGAAAAGAAAACCTACAAACAGGGAAAAAATCTTATTGAACTCTCCTCCAGACAAAGGACTTCTGTCTAGAACTTATAAAGAATTTTAAAAAATCAGACCCCTGAAATTCAAAGACCCAATCCAAAAATGGACATCCGATTCGTATTTCTTCTCAGATGAAGAAATACGAATGGCAAATAAATACATGAAAAAATGTTCACTATCATTGGTTGTAAGAGAAATGCAAATTAAAACCACACTGAGATTCTATCTCACTCTGGAAAGAATGGCCAGGATTAACAAAACTAGCAACAACAACTGCTGGAGAGGCTGTGGGGAAAAAGGAACTCTTCTGCACTGTTGGTGGGAGAGTAGACTGGTTCAACCACTGTAGAGGTCAGTCTGGAGATTCCTCAAAAAGCTGGGGTTGAAAGTCCCATTTGACCCAGCGATTCCACTCTTAGGCACATTCCCAGAAGAACTGAAAACATCTTACCACAGTGATATATGTGCACCCATGTTTATAGTGGCACAATTTGTAATAGCCAGATCTTGGAAACAACCTAAGTGCCCATCAACTGAGGAATGGATAAAAAAAATTGTGGTACTTTTGTACAATGGAGTACTACTCAGCTATAAGGAATGATCACATTGAGATATTTTTAAATAAATGGGTGCAACTTGAGACCATATTCATAAGTGAAATAAATCAAACTTCAAATGTACAAATACTGCAGAGTCTCCCTAATGTAAGAAAAGGTAAGAGTACATAAGATTCTATGTTAATCATGGATCCCCATTATATTGCTTTGAAGACTTGCAATGTTTTCATTCATTGGTTGGAATGGTTTTATTCTGTTTTATTTGACTTTATTATATGTGATGTTATGAACAGCTACTTTGAAGAAAACAAGACATTATGGCAGCCATTACTGATTTAATATCATCTTGCTTTGAAGTCCTACCATGCTTTTGTTCTATTACCAATGGTTCTATCATGTTGTATCTTACTGGATTTTTATACATGTAATAATATAAATAAATTTTTTATGGAAAATAAGATTATAGTAGCCATTGTTCATTTTCTGTTATTTGGTTCTGAATGCCTTGCAATAGTTTCTTTCTCTTGAATGCTTTTATTCTATTTTGTTGTTTGATATTGTTTATGAAGCTATGCTCAACTATTTCAAAGAAAGATATTATGGTAGCTACTATTGATATCCAATTGTCTTTTTGGGAAATGCTGTGTTGCTTGTATTTTTCTGTTCTGATCTGCATTGTTCTGTCCTCTTTTGTTTTATTCTCTGTGAAATAAAATTTTTAAAAAAGAAGCACAAACAGTGTGAGACAAAACTAGACTCTGCACCCTGGCCATCTGTGTTCAGCACTGGGTTGGAATCTGACTCACTGTCCTGAGACATTTGTGACAGAACAACATACAAAACTCCCTTTGCCTTCTGTATTTTTATTTCTGCATGAGATATTATTTTGCAAGCTTATTTCTAAAAGTGTGATTTAAATTACTCACTTAGTTATCTGTAGATTCCTAATTGAAAGTAAATTGATGGCCCTTAAATGTCACTAGTTTTACCGCCTCATTGTTTTTGTTAAGTCACTCTACAAATGATTGTGCATTCTTGTGCGTGCTTTTCCAAGCTAAATTTTTTTTTCAAATTCATTCAATCTTGTTAAGAGATGAACTATAGTTGGAATTATTAAAATATTGTTGACAAGTTAGATTGTTCAATCTTACTTAGGAATTATGAATTGATTTTCATCTTATTTCATTTTCTATTGCATAGACTTGCATAGATTAATGATACGTTAAAAGGACGTGCATGTACACATATAGTATAAATTTCTTTTGAATGTATTTCATTAAAATATATTTAATGGGAATTTTCATATGGCAAATTCAGTTTCTACATGAATTCTATCAGAAAAATTAAGGATATGGTCTTTTAAAATAAGTTCTCAAAAGATCAACGACAAAGTATTTACTTCAAAAATATTTATTAGAAACTGTTCATGGAATAGTCACACCTACTACTGTCATATTGACCTTCTTTGAATCTTGTGTAATCCAATACTCTGAGTCCCTGAAATGTGCCTATCTCTTACTTCTGAATGTATTCCATTGCTTAGAACCTAGTTCTACTAATGTCAGTGATTCTTCCACACATATATATTTGACTGACAATATCACCAAGTTATATCTGAGTTAAAGACTAAATATTAGGATAGAAATGTAAGTAGAGAAGATAAAAAGATTTAATGTGCAAGTATTTACAGAAAATGACAAAAGAAAACTTTTAGTGTATATATATATATAACATATGCACACATGTTTTAAGAGCTCACTTATCTCTTGTATTAAAAGGAAAAGTTATCAACACATTTGCAAGTTTTTGAGGTATTTGAAATGCAATTTATGTAACTATATAATACATCTGGATTAGAAGTAGAGTAGTAAGATCAAGGGAGTGAATAAGGTTCCAGTCAGCTAAGCTAAGATTACATCACTTTATTTTGTTCATTCACAGGATTAAACTTTGTAGGAATATTTACAGATAGGAGAACATCAAAACAGTAGTGTTTGAAGTGAGAAAAGTTCTAAAAACTATATTCTTAATAGCTAAAGAAAGAGAAAATATTTATTAGGAGTACTGGTGTCTATTTTCAAATAACTGAATGCCAATCGTTTAAACAAGGAATAAGATAAGACAAAGTTGTATGAATACTAAAAGTTGAAAGCATACTAGATATGTACTCAATAAACATACAATCTTTTAAGGGTAATATTTGTTTCTACACAAATCTTTATGTGTTATAGAGAAATAAATTGATTGCGATCCTCTTCTGTGTAGAAAAATTCTATACCGTTTCTTAAAAAGGCATGTTTCCTTCTCAAGTTTTGGATGTATACTGGAAAAAATGAGAAAATATTAAACCTGACATAATACATAAAGATACAAGACATAAATATTCACAGGGAGTATTTGATATTGCCCAAAGCTGAATATCACATTGGTTTGCAAAGCTCAAACTGCTAAAATAAGATCTGCTGAGTAGGTTGAGGAAGCTTCCTGGAGAGATTATTATCTAAACGATGATGATTTGAAGTACAGCAATGGATATGTATGTCAAACATGGTTGCAAGAATGGACAAGACAGAAGATCCAGAATAGACAACAACACAACAGCCTGATCTGGAGAGAATATAAGTATCTGTAGCCCAAAATAGAATTAAGAGAAAAAAATATCCAAAAGGCCAGGAGTTTGCCTTCTGGTAAAGGCACACAGCTATGATGTCTCTGCTCATTCACAGGTAATTTAATGGAAGTTACCTGGAAGACTTCATGGGCCAGCTGCCTTTTCTACAGAAGATGACACTGGAGTCAAGGTCTCCGTGTCCAGGCTGGCCAAATCCTTCCACATCTCTACTCTTCATGTCTCAGGTTTCCTTACTGGGCATCTTTTGCCAGCATCTTCCTCATCAACTTTTATAAAGGAAAGTAGAAACTTTGAAAACCTTGTTTTTTATGATGACGTGGAGCACAATACTTTTTGACTTTTTAATCTTCATTGATATATAATTTACAAATAAAATGTATTTAAGCTGTACATAATGGTAAGTTGATATCTTTTCAGTTTGAATGCTTATGACAAACTATCAGAATTTTACACAGTTAATTTTAAAAAATGAACCTGGAGGATATTTAAATCACACTTTCTCATTTATGTGTAAAGTTTAAAAAATTACATGTACTCTTTTTTGGACATCTTATCCATTCTCCTCTTTTTTTACTCACCACAGAGAGTTTTGCACTGTGTTGCCACCCCAGCTAAGATGGACAGTGGAAGACATGAAATTGTCTCTAGCTGATCATCTTATGTGTATTACTGTAATGAGTGACTGAATGCTTGACTAGTTCTTTATTTTTATTTTAACTATCTACTGTGACACTCAGTACTTCAATTTTCTTCAATTCAGCTTAGTTTCTAACAAAATGAAAGAGTTTATGATGGTTAATTTTAGGTGGCAACTTGGCTGAGATACTCAGCTGATACAAATGTGGTATCTGTGTACTTCTGCCCTGCAGGGGCCAGCATTTGAATCAGTTAAAGGCATCAGGCAGACCCACTGTTATCCCCTGTGTGCAGGCAGGCAGCATTTGGTCAGTTATGTGTGGGAATAGAACAAAAAGGCAGAAGACAGGCAAGTTTGCTGGCTCTTTCTCTTCTGTGTTTCCAACATCTTTTTCCTGCTCTTGGACATGAGAAATCCAGATTCTGTGGTTGTTGAACTCAGAGTTCTGGTGTTTGGCAGTTTTGGAATTAGTGTGCCTTTGGTTCTCAACATTTTGGCCTGGAACTGAGAGTTTCACTATCAACTCCAGTAGTGAGGACTTTGAATTTTAACTGAGTCATACTACCAGATACCCTAGTTCTCTGGTTTGCAACGAACTTGCTGTGGGACTTTTAACCTCCATAATTGAGCTAATGCCCTTAGTGTATTCTTTCTTATGTATCTCTATATTTATGTCTATAACTATATATGTATAAAATGTATTCTATGTGTTATGTCTCTTTGAATAAACTTGTTTAATACTGAACTGACCTGCCATAATCTAGGCAGAGGAGCTTTACCTTAAAAGCAATCCTGTGAGTAATTATGAATGTCAATTGCGAACACCTAGGTTTTTGCTTTAGTTACTCAATGGATTTGACAGTTGTCTAGGAAGAACACTATAATATTTGGCCACTGATCATATAGGATCATAGCAAGTCATGAAAAGTGATCAAAACTGATTTCATAAGTGATTAGATGATATAAGTTTTTCATTCATATAGTAAATAATATCAATGGTGAATAAACTCTGGATATGGTCAACTTTCTTTGGAGAATGAAAATTCACTAGTGAAGTGTCTAAAAATGTGTTTTCCCACAATTTTTGCGACTAAATATTAAACCAAGATTTACAACATTTGGATGATTCCTAGACAAATCTGGTGCTCAATAAATATTACTCTGCTATACAGAATATATTGTAAATCTCCAGTTGAACAAAGTAATAACTCCAATATGTGTACAAGAACAGTTTTGTGGTATAATAACTATGAGAACAAGAAAGAATTTGGAAAGTAAAGGAAGGTATTAATTAGTTGAACCTCATTTTTAGTTCAAAACTACCTTTACATATAGATATAAATAAAATCATTGACCATGGTAATTTCATTTTGTCAGCACATACTTTAGAACAGTTTTCTCATAAGTTAATAATCTTTCCAATAAATTGCTGTTATTATTGTTTTTTCAGCCATATAGATTGAAGGCAGATAGGGCCAAATAAAATTAAAAACTGAAAATTAAATGCAGCAGTCTAGTTGATGAATTTCCAGATTACTAATTTATTTGCCAAGTCTATCATGAAGTGACTATTACATACAATAATCAAGAATAAGCAAGGGTGCTCCTTTTATTCTATTTTTTCTTCTTTTTCTTTTTCAGACAGCTAGGGAGAAATTCCAGCCACAGAAAACTAACCCCATTCCCCAAATTCAGAGACTAAGATCAGATCTAAACTCAGCACAAATTCACCAGGGGTGTTGGCTACAGCACACATTCTAGGATCAGTCTTGGACCTACCAGAGAACTGTAGACACTAGAATAAATTTTTATTTCTATCTGCTGATGGATTTTCCTCTTTGTCATTGGCTGGGTTTATGTGTTTTTTTTTTTCACTTCTTTTTTCTCTTTGTTCAGTTTTTCCTATTTTTTTTCTTTCTTTATGTTTTTTTCCCCATGTGTGGGATTATTTTTGTTTCTTGTTTTTTTCTTATTCATTTAGCTTTTATTTGTTTTTCATTTCTTTCTCTTTTCTACTTTCTTTTCTCTCTTTTTCATGATTTAGATTTCAAAACATTTTCTTTGAATCATTCTACTTGTATTCTCTTTTGTCAACTATCTCACCTGATTTTATGATACTTTTGTGTGAGTAAAGAGGATCTCTTTTCTTTCTGGTTCACTTCAATACTTCTAGGCTTTATCCTCTAACCCTTTTCTCTTGTATCCTGAAATTACTGAAAACTCCGGTGATTACACTATGCCCTTCGAACTTGGCCCTAGTTTATTTAATATGTAGCCCCATCCCTTGCCATCCTATAGTTCATCCCCCTTTACACTCCCCCTTAGGGTAAAATCACTGCACAAAATGAAAAAATGTTGCATGCAAGTTTTTGGTATAAATTGGATTATATTGTATAACTATAGAACTTGATCCTACAATTAAAGATATTAAGTTGATTGTTACCACAGTTTGTGAGTAACCAGGCTTTTCTTGAGTGTATTGTTATTGCCATCTGTATTACTTTAATCAGATGTCATAGCTGTCATTATCAGTTTTTCTCCCTTGTATGACAACAATGCAAATATAATTATCATAGTCCATTAGCATAGAAATGGAACTTAGATCAAATTGACAGCAACTCCTCTGTCTTAATGTATTGGGAAGGTAGGTTCTTGGGACAGACATAAAGACTAGGATCCACTTATACCTACAAGATGTCCTGGGGAACAGACATCTAGGAAGGGCTTTACATCAGCAGTAAAGCTACTTAACATAAGAAATCTACAAGCATGGGCACATAAAATAAAATAAAATAAAATAAATAAAACAGAAAATGAGAAGAGGAGGAAGTAAAATTCAACCCCAAAAGTCCAGCTTACCTAAGACATGTCCAGAACACAATGAGATAGAGGAAATCAGAAGCTCATCACTGGATCTCTCTGAAATATAGCAGCAGAATTGGAAAACAAATGGAAGAGCTATAGAAAAATAATATATATGGTGAAAAAGAAGTGATGATCAAGATGAAAGACATTAAAGCAGACACTGATTTTTTAAAAAGAGTAACTTAGGAAAATTATACAAACTCTCAGTACTAAACACAGACTAGAAATGGAATCAATGAAATAGATCCACACAGAAATTTAGGAGATTAAAAATTCTTGAAAGTATATGCAACAGACTGAATGAAGGTAAGGACTGAATATCAAACCTAAAAGACAGAAATGTGACTAGAAATTAGGAAAAAAAATCTTAAAAATAGCAAGAGACCACACACACACACACACACACACACAAACACACACACACACACAATCAATCCAACAGCATCAGGCAAATCAGCTACAAAGTAAAGTTTATCAGAATCACAGCAAATTTCTCAACATGAAGCCTCAAATCAAAGGGAGTCTGGATTGAGGTCTTTCAAGCTCTAAAAGCAAAACAATATACAACCCAAATTGATACAGCCAGTAAATCTATATTTCAGAATCAACAGAGAAATAAGATGCTTCCATTGAAATGAATAGGTGAATAAATTCATGACCACCACTCCAGCTCCACAGAATGCTCTGAAGGATAAATTAGAAAGAGTTAAGAAAGACCACAAACACACCAACACCAATAAAAAGAAGTTTCCAAGCAGGGAAAGCAGTTACACAAGAGATGAAAACAGGGATCTAACAACAGAAAAATAACATGAAAAAGATAAGTCAAAATATATCAGTTATAATTGTCAGTGTAAATGATCTCAACTCACTAATCAACATAAACAAACTGGAAGAATAGATAAAAAATAAAATTTAACAATATGCTGCATTCAAGAAACACATTTAGGTCAAAAAGAAGTTCATAGGAAAAATATTCTCCATTCTATAGAAACACAGAAAAAAGTAGGGATAGCTATTCTATTTGCAGACAATGTAATTTTTAAGCAAAAACTGATCAAAAAAACTAAAGCAAGGAAAGTCATTATATACCGGTTAAGGATAAACTCCAAGGAGAAGCAGTAATGATCGTAAATATATATGCACCAAATGCCAGTGCACCCAACTGCATTAAATAAATATTAACAGATATGGAAAACCAAATAAGTGTAAGGACCTTCATTCTCCACTCTCACAAAAAGACAGATCAACTAGACAAAGATCAACAAAAAATATCAAAATTAGAGCATGCCGCTCTGGTAAGTGGTTGTAGCCTCCCAAGCTGCAGCCACCCCAGGGGGAGAACCATATCAGCATTTCCTGAGATCCACGCCAGGTTGGAACTTGGGGCACTGGGAAAACAAGCAGCCAGCTCACTGCTCTGGTAAGTGGCTGTGGCTTGGCAAGCCGCGGCCACCCCAGGGCAAGAACCGTATCAGCATTTCCTGAGATCTGTGCCATGTTGGAACTTGGAGGGCTGAGAAAACAGGCAGCCATCTCACCACTCTGGTGGGCGGCTGTGAACCTACCAGCAGGCGGGCTAAGAATCAGACATCCATTACATCTCTCCCCCACCCCCTGCTAGCAAGTGAGAGCCAAAGATCTGAGTATCTTTTGCAAGTTTGACTACATGCAATATAGCAAATGAGGATTTTCTTCTTTGAAGGCAAATATTTTTATCTCTGTTTTGCTCTGTCCTGATCAATGGTAGTGCTCTATTCAATATTCTGTTTTTATAATTTCGGTATTTCCTTCGATATTGCTCTACCTTATTGAAGGAACAACTATTGTGAAGAAAACCAGATGTACTGTTGTGCCTATTGCTGTTGTCCCGGTAACCTGCTGTGAGGTTCTGTACCAATTTTGCTGCACTGCCTCAGTTGTCTTTGTCCTGTCTTGTTCAGATGTATTTTGTTACATTCAAAATAAAATGCATAAAATAAATAAAAAAATAAGAAATAGGAAAATTTTTAAAAGTAAATAACAACAACAAAACACATCAGTAAAGTACTGAGCAACCTGAAACATGATATACCTAAACAGACAATGGACTTAAAAAGCAAAAGGAGGAAAAAAAAGTGTTCTAAAGGATGCAACTGCATGTATATTTAAGTATGTAGGATTGATAATCATGTTGGTAAGTTTTTGTTGGATCTGTGAACAGAACTGTTTGCAGCCTCACTGCTTGAATGTCCACTTTGTATGCTTTAATTTTGTAACTTGAACAGCTATATCCAAGAAAACAATATGTAATGTATCAACTAGTGATTTCTTACTGTTTATTTTTTTTGAAATTCTATATTGTTTCTACCCTTTTTACTGTTTTGCTCTTTTCCCCTCTCTTTAAATAAAATAAAATATCAAAATTAATCCAGGCCTGTAAACAAATTTACTTGATAGACCTCCATACATTGTTCTATCCTAAAACATCAGAATACATATTCTTCTCAGCTGCACATGGGACATTCTCCAAAACAGACCACATACTGACCTACAAAACATGTTCAAGTAAATGTAGAGGAATTGAAATCATCTCATGCAGCTATCGTAGTGCAATGAAACTGGAAATTAATTGCAAAAGAAAGCACAAAAACTACATAAACAGATGAAAACTAAACAACACACTTCTGAACAACCAATGGACCACAGAGGAAATTAAAAAAATAAATTAAACAGTATAAAATTAAATGGTAATACTGATACAACATAATCAAACTTATGGGACACAATGAAAGCAGTCATACAAGGGAAGTTTGTAGCAATGATCTCTTATATCAGGAAAACAGGAGCTCAAATAAATACTGAATCTCAAACTTTTAGCAAAAAAAGAACAAATTAAACCCAAAACTCATATGAGAGAGGAAATTATAAAAATTAGAGAAGAAATTAATGCAATTGAGAATAGGAAATCAATAAAAAGAATCAACAATCAAAAAGTTGTTTCTTTGAAAGAAAAGTAAAATTGATAAACCATTAGTCAACCTTATAAAAAAGGAAAGACAAACACAAATTCAAGTAATTAGTAATTAAAAAGGAGAAATCAAAAGAGATCCCACAGAAATTTAGAAGATCATTAAATACATACAATGAGAACCTATATTATAATAAGATGGAAAATACAGAAGAAATGGTCAGAGTCCTAGATACAAGCAAACTGCCGCCTTGACCAAGTGAAATTCATACCAGGGATGCAGGGATGGTTCAACACGTGCAAATCAAAAAATGTAATACACACTACTAACAGAACCAAATACAAAAATCACATGATCATCTCAATAGATGCAGAAAAAGCTTTTAACAAAGTCCAGAAGGCATTCATGATAATAAACCTACAGAGAATTGGAATAAAGGATTCTTATCTTATTCTGTTAAAAAGGCCTATCTATTAGAAACCAAAAGCTAATGTCATGCTAAATGGTTAAACTGAAAGCTTTCACTCTAAAATCAGGAAAAAGACAAGATGTCTCTATGAACTCTCCTTTTCAATATAGTTACATAATATTAGCAGAGTAATTAGATAAAATAAAGACATAAAAGGAAGTAAGTTAGGAATGGAAGAAGTTAAATTATTATTTTTCAGATGACATGATACTCTACATACAAGACCCAAGTGTCAGTCAAAATACTTATAGATTTCATAATCAAACAGTAGTGTCACTGGATACAATATCAACATTCAAAAAAATAGCATTCCTGTACACAAGCAACAAAATCACAGATAAATTAGGGAAACCACACCCTTTACAATAATATCCAAAAAATGAGATACTTAGGAATCAATCTAACAAAAGAACTAAAAGATCTATACATTGAAAAGTACAATATGTTGTAAAAGGAGATCGAAGAAGATATCAGAAAATGGAAAGACACACCTTGCTCATGGATAGGAAAAAGAACACGGTGAAAATGGCGATAAATCTAATACTGTTTACATGTTTAATGGAATCCCAATCAAAATAATGTTAGCATACCTCACAAAACTAGAAGAAACCAGTCCTTAAGTTTATTCAGAACCAGAAGATTCTTCAAATAGCAAAAGCAATGTTGGGCAATGAAGTCAAGTCAAGGGGCATCACAATCTCTGACCTGAAGTTAAACTACAGATCTACTATGATAACATCAACAAAAAACCCAGACCTGAAGACCGACCCATGGATGGAATAGAAGATGTAGTCATGACTCCTAACACACGAAACCACTTTATATTTGACAAAGGAGTCAGAAGAAAGGTAGCCCCTTCAGTAAACAGTGCTGGAAAAAACTGGCTTTCTACAAGCTAAAGAGTAAAACTAGACCCATGTCTATTACCATGCACTAAACTAAAGTCAAAATGAATCAGACTTCTAAATATTAAAACAGAAACACCAAAACTATGGAAAATAAAGTAGGTAGAAATCTTGAAGACATAGGTGTAGACGGAAACTTCATGAACAAAACTCAAATGGCACAGGGATTGCTACAAAGAATTGCCAACTAGGATCTCTGCTTTTAGTAACTGCACCAAAGCTATTCAAGAAAACCGAGGTGTACTCATATTAAACATTGTAATAATGTAAAACAGTAATATTGAGACATAAATGTTTCTGTAAAAATTATGTATATATGTCTTTTCAGCTACTGCTTGTAGGCTGGACTTTAGTTTTTAGAGTCATCTCTGATTGTATTCAGGTAATCTAACTTTGAAGTTATATTCAATCTTACTGTAGAAAGTCTAGAATCTCCACTTGAAATTATACCTAGGTCTAAAAGGGCATTTTCATGTTTACATTTGGCATTATTCTTGAAATAAAAGACACAGTATTATGTTGTGTGCCACAGAATATTAACAAGTCTGTCCACTAAAACTAGATTGTCAAAAATTATCAAGATTTTGAATATCAGATTATAAGTAATACAATAAGAATACCGTGAAAAAGTCATTAAAATCTAAATCACCTAGTAACATAAGATGTGATGCCATCATAAGACTATAAGTAAAACATTTGATGATAAAAAATTCTGTGAAACTATTGAATTCACAAAATACACCTAAATAGAAAGCCAAAGAAAATATTCAAGAATTCAGCATTAACTCATTTATTCTTTTTATAAATATATGTTGCCTTCAACCAGTATCAGAAATAACAATAGGCAAAATTATATATTCTAAGAATAAATCTGTTCTATAAGGAATGTTCATCTACTATAATTTTAAATGTCTACAATTTATAACCATACACATGGATGATTAGCTATGAATTCATAGATGTGTCTTGGTACATTGAAATAAGATGCGAACTCTAAAGGTAGATTTCATTTAGTTCTATTTTATGTCTGAGATATGTAAAGCAGCAGATTGTGATGAAATTACTTTTGTACTTCTTCCTCCCTTTAGTGAGTCCAATGTTAGAACAAACATACTCAATGATAGAGTTGAGTTTTAGATTTAGTTGTAGATTTAGTTTTAGGTTTAGCAAACATGTACTAGTTCATGAATTTGAATTAATCTTTTAGGTTGATAGCACTTTGTAAGAAATGATCTACCAGCTTATATCTTTATGGTTCAGAAAATAACAAGTATACATAAATAATTCTGCATTAAAGAAAGCATATTTATGTTAAATGCTCTCTGATGATTCTTTTATATTAATTTTGTTTTTTTTACTATATCATTATATAAAATAATATAAAATAATTTTATTTCTGAAAAACTTCATTCCCATTGATTTCAAATAACAAACCACTATAGAAACACAAATATCATTAAGAAATCCTTGTGCTACATCTGTGGACTATCGTATACACTTCATCATGATATTTTGAGGCAAAGAACTACAAACATAAAATTTATTTTGTGATATTAAAGATAGGAACAAGGAAGGTGTGAGGGGGAAGGAAGGAGGGGAAAAATAACAGAAGGAAAACTGGAAACAAAGCTTTTGCAAATAAGGAAGGGAAGAGGTGTTGAAGGGAGGTGAGGGGAAAAGAAAAAGGAAGAATCGACTTGCGTGGTTTACAGGTACAAATTCCCTTTGATGAATGTGATCACCATGTATATCTAAAATGTACTAATACAATTCAGTAATAAAAATGAAGAAAATGTGTATAAATATAGAATAAATTATATTGTTCTGCAGATGGAGACACTGATATATGAAAAAGCACTTAAATATTTTATCAGAACAAAGTCATATATGTGAATGTAAGGAGACCTCTTTCAGCTGGAAAACAGAGCAAGAGCTGGAGGGAGGAAAAGGGACAGAAAAAGTTGAAGAAAAAGTGGAAATAAGAGTTTTGCAGATGATAAGGGGATCGAGCATTGGAAGGAGCAGAGAAAAAGGTGAGGGATATTGGACAAAAAATAATGAATAGATAGATATTCTGTACATATACCAGCTGCCATGATAAAGGCAGACGTCATGTACTGCAAACGAACTAGTTGTGCAAAATGAAAAAAAATGTAAATATACTATGATTTAAAAAGAGAAATATTCACCATCTATAGTTGCTGTTTTGTGATTCTGTCTTATTCTTGATTCTATCAGAGAAAGTATTGTATTGTCAAGTACTTGAACCTTATTTATCGTGGATGTTAACTGCGTTTTACCTCTTATTCTGCTAACAGGGAAAAAAGTAAGAATAAAACTTCTATCTACAGGCGAGCATTACTGATCATACTTCATCTGTAGAACTGTCAGTTTATTGCCTCATAATTCTGAAAATAATTAACTTTTAAGAGTGTATAATGGACAGATAACTTCAGGGACAATTTGAGTGATTTATACTTATGAACATATTAGCCTACCTCATAAAATACACAACCACAATTTGTCAAAAAAAAAAAAAAAGAAATTTCAGAATCAACATTAGTTTGTGTCTCAGTTGGAAGAAGAGTATAGGATTAGTCTTACTAAGAAAGATACTTTATTAGGGGACATGACCTTAAGGAAAATGATATAGAAGTAGAAAAGAGGCAAGATGGTGAATACAACAGTATTTCATCTATAGCCAGTGTGATTTCCATGTGGTATGTGTCATTTGATCATCTTTGAGCAGTTTGAAGTGCTGTATAGCATTAATCTCACAGTAGCCCATCATACGAGGGAAGAGATGTTTTCCTGCTCTCTAGAAAATCTGTGTCAATAGTTGCTTCAGGATATTGAACCCCTTGAACCTTTAGGTTGACAGTTTAGCCAAGACATCACACTGAAGTTCATTTCAAAAGCCTGTAGATTAATTGGGTTGAGGAGAGGGAGAGTTTAGCATGTCACGCCATGTGTAGCATTAAGCCAGTTGATTGAGCATTGGCTGGATGGGGACAAGCAGTGTGTTAGGCAAATATCCTACCACTAACAGAGAATGAGAGTCATATATTTTTAAATTAAGAATTTGGATCTTTATTAAGTGAGGATCAGTGGTTATATAATTTTATCCAAGCCCTTTTATTTATGAAAATCATGATAATTGACTTCTCATGTCTTACTCATAAGATAAAGTGAATGAAATCTATTGGTGTTGGCACCGTGATAATGGGACAATCATTTGGCTTATTCAGACACAATTGCTTTAGACTGAACAAGATCATATTGAGTTTCCTGGATATGAAATTTCTGGAAAATAAAGATATTTATATACAAGCTGGAATGACAGATACTTTCTAAATCACTGAGAGGTATTCCTAAATGACTTTGTTAGTTTACATCCACAAAGCGTCATTTACTCAAGAAGAGTGTGTCCTGGTAACGTTAAATGTACCAAATTCCTAGGCATGAACTCAAACCGAATTCCACCCTGTATTCCATGATGCCATAGAGTTTATTAAAGGAAGGACAGTGTTGGGAAGTAAGACATGCAACACTGAGTTCCATTTAATCAATACACTGCCACAAGGGCAAAGATTATTAAAAGGCCTGACCACATCCGACGTACAGCTTAGAGTCATGTAAGAAATGGAAAAATAACACATCTATATTAGCACATTTTCTCTAAATTATATGAGCTTTGTATCTGGATTTCTTGTTTTGGCAAATCAGCAAATTGTAATATGTCATTTCTTGCTTTTTTCATGCATCCACCTTATCTTCCCAGTGAGATTATACTTTCCTCAAGTTATTTTCAACATTCAGAAAAACATTCTATAAATAATAAATGATCAGTAAGTTTCTGTAACTATGAAGTTGGCCAAAAGGGAGACTTTTAGCTTGTAGGTTTCATATCTTTCATATAAATTATGTTATTATGGAGCCTTAGTGATAATGCTTTGTGATCAATATTTTATTACAAATAAAAGATGAGGAAACTGCCTGACATTTGAGATGATTGAAGATTGTCAAATAAGTTATTGTAGATCTTGGATTTAACAAATATATATATGTATATATATATATATTCATTTTTCTACTAAATCAATATATTTTTATTATATAATAATGATGTATTTCCAAAACAATCATGTGTCAGAATGATTTCCCAAAAGCAGTTATCTCAAAGAGAGATACACAGGTTCTTTGTCAGTGATATTTAACCCTAGTATATTTGTATAAATCCTTCTAATGAATTATATACTTATATTTTTACACAGTACAGTACCAAAGATAAGGACCTTATATCTGCATGTCCACATTTTTCTCTTTTTTGAATGAAGATTTTAAGAAGATCATATGTTGAGGAGGTGTGGACCTTGATATTGGAGAGCAACTAGCATATGTGAGACCCAGATTTCAGTTAAAAGCACTTAAAAAATCAAATAAATGAACCCATACATTATCCTACAATTTCAATGAGTTGAACATAGTATTTATATTAACTTGTATACCAATTTATTTCACATGTATACATATCTACATAATTATTACTTCATCTATTTGAATATCTGTGCATTGAGATACACATTATTTTATAATATTCTGTATCCAGCAACACAGATTTTATTTTGATATCCTCTCAAGCTAATTTACACCTTTCTTCTCTGACATGGAGAAATCTGGTACATTATCTGAAACACATTTATTTATTTACTTAGGCATAGTTTTCATGTAAAGCAGCTTCTTAATAGTTAAGATATACCTCTATTAGAAATAAGATTACTAGACTACAGCTTTTGTGTACACTTTTTTGTTGTTACTGTATTTAATTTACTATAACAAATGAAAACAGCTTTCTAAAATTATTTAGGTAAATTCTTATTTTTCTCATTCTTTTGGTGAATATATAATCTACTAATACATATAAGTTGATTTATCAAATCCTTCAATCCATACTTGGTTCTCCTAAGATTCAGACTTTTTTCAATAATTTGATTTATTTCCTTTTTGGCTTATTATTAGTCAAGGAGCAAACAGGGAAATAGTGCAACACAATGAAAAAATAATAGAGGAACAGATAATAAAGTATAGGTTAAAAAGTCACAGGGGTTGGTTCAACAGTTTTTTTAAAGCTATCTTTGGGTCTAATGTTGGAATTCAACATTCAACCATGAAAAATCAATCCATCATGCTCAAGGAGACTGGAACCTACAAAATGGACTAAAATATGTGTGTCTGTTTTGTTCTCCTTAACTCTAGGGGCATGAATATCCTGCAGAAGCCAGATTCTTCATCAAATACTTTAAAATACATTTTGCCTCAGAAGTCTGATAATTTGATGGATACAGAGTTAAGTTAGATAACCAACCCTAAAGAGAAAACTACAAATCAAATTTTGTGAAATATAACTCAGCCTAGCAAACTGATACAAACCCACTAGGACTCTTACAAACAGAGTGAGCTCATAAAAGAGGTACATATGAGAGAAACTTTCCCTCATTCCTCCCTTCTACTTTTCTGCCCACGTAGGTACAGTGCTCAAGGCCATCTTAGAAGTGGAGACTCAGCTTCATTGAAAGAGATAGAACCTTGATCTTGGCTCTTCCAACTTCAAGAACTGCATAAAATAAATTTCTATCATTTATGAACTACACAATCTCAGGTATTTTGTCATACCAGCAGAAACAGGTTGAGACAATTTTTTGTTAATGGAATTTTAATTGTATGGGATTTTATCCAATTTTATATTAAAACAGTATAAATCAGTACATATTCAATATAGTTGAAATTGCTGTCTCCTTAACTTCTTCTCCTTTCTTCTTTGTCGCTGTTTTGGTTTACTTTTCTGTGACTCTAGCGTATCTACATGTCTGAGTACTTTCATTTTCACTGCAACTCTTACACCATGCTGTATCCTGTAAACCCCAGAATCTGTTTTTTCCTCTTTAATGTAGTACGGATGACTCTTTTTTACAGCTATGCATAGGAAAGCTACAAGCCAACTTTAAATCTTATTGATTTAATATATATGTCATGATCTACTTGAATGTTATCAGAATTTGTCAGGAAATTTTTTCTGCAATGCATTGCATTGAAAAGATAAACTTCTAGAACCTAGGCTTTTATTTATTTATTTATTTACTTACTTACTTATTTATTTTGTCTTTCTTGAGACAGGGTCTCACTATGCAATTCAGGCTGACCTTGAGCTCACTTTGTAATTCAAGCTGGTCTCGAACTCCAAAAGATTCTCCTGCCTCAGCCTCTTGAGTGCTGAGATTACAGGAGTGTGCCACCACACCCGGCTACACCTGAGCTTTTCTACAGAGTCCACGTTGACTTTCCTCATCTCTGACAGTTTAAATGAATGCTTGAAACTGAGTCAACCTTGGACTTCCTTCATGTGGCTATTGGATTGCAGCGGGATCACTCACTTAGGGCTTCAAAGACAAAAGTTAAGTGATCAAGGGTTAATGGTACAGGGCCTTGTGCATCTAATTCTAAGAAGACACATGATTTTTTTCCACCATTTCCAACTAATTGGATCTGTTACAATAACTCCCAGATTCAGGGAGTAGAGAAGTATAGCTGTCAATCAATCAGAAGTACAAAGACTCAGTGGGAAGTGTCTAAGATTCTGTGGCCATGTTTTAAAACTGCCAGTATCTACTGTATATTGATATTCAGTATTTAAGTCGATGGATTGATAATTTAGCGAATTTTGCTGTTAAATATAATAATTCTGAATTGTATATTACTATAGTATAGGAATTCAAAGGAGAATGAGAAGTGCTGCCAAGAAATGAAAATATATGAGATGACATTCCTGGGGATGTAGTTTGGGGAAGGACAAGAATGACTTCTCTGAGGTTAATCCTATGTATGAAAATATGGAAGATATGAAAGACCAAGAGAAACATTTTCAGCCAAAGAAAATATCATAAAAAGCAACAAATGTGGCATAGTCTTTGGAGAAAACATAAAAAACAAACAAACAAACAAACAAGGAACAGTGTGATTTGAGCACATTGCATAAGACAATAAGGCCATTAGAATATATTTTTAACAATAAGGAGTTACTGTTTGGGAGATACAATCATTTTTAACAAAATATCACAGTGTTTCATAGTTGGTGAGTAAATTTTAAAAGAAGAGTGATAACGTGGAAACCAGTTAGGAAAATGTTATGCAAGGCACATGGTGCATACCTGTAATCCCAGCATTTGGGAATTCTGAGGCAATCCTGGACTGAGTTCAAGGCCACACTAGCATGTGGGGAGACCCTGAAGAAGAACATGGATGAGGAGGAGGAGAAGGAGAAAGTGGGGGAGAAGAGGAGGAAGAGGATGAGAAGGAGGAGGAGAAGGAAAAAGAAAGGAGAAACAGAAGGAGAAGGAAAAGGAGAAGGAGAAGGAAGGAGAAGGAGGAAGAGAAGGAAAAGGAGAAGAAGGAGAAGGGAAGGAGGAGAAGGAGGAGGAAAAGGAGAAGGAGATGAAGTTTTTAGTAGTCCAGAAGATTGATAATGTCTTGAGCTAACATTTTACCAAAATGGTCAAGTTCAGGATTTAATCTGGAGAATGATTATCAAGTTCTTATTGATATACTGGTTATTAGTGAAGGAGCTGGGGGAAGGTTGGTAGCTGTGTAGATATTTTATGCAAGTATTTCATTGGTTAATATTACTATATACCAAAATGTGGAAAGGGGACTAGAAGAACAAATTGGGAAAGAAATCATGAATTCTACTTTAGTTAGGATAAAAATGAAATATTCATTAGGAAAAACATAATCCACTAGAGTTACCCATTGAGTCTGGGTCTGGAGGTTTGTCATGACTTGAAATGAGGGATATAACTTTATAAGACACAAAGATTCAAATTTTATTTTTAATCATAAAACTGGGTTAAGATCAGGACTGGCACAGTCAGCATATGGGGGAAGCACTGTCATCATAACTAGATCTGAATCTAGTTATATTCCAGAGACTCTGCCTCGTAGTAACATCACACTAGGTGTCAATGCATCATCACAAACATTGCTGCTATATTTAACATCAGACATTGAATAGCTTAATCAGAGAGAAAAAATAGAAAATAATTTAATTGTTGCACAATTTTTAGATGTCCAGAAACATTCCTGTAAGGGTGTCAGGTATCTACTAAAAAATTGCCTAATCTTTTTTCTGTCATAAATACCTACACACATATAGGGGCAAATAAATAAACTAATACTATGAATTGTTTCAGAGGAAATAATGACATAAAATGGTATCTTAACTGTTTCACCTTAAATTCAGAACACTTAGACTGGCATTTCTCTGACATCTGTGTTGAGGAAACTGTCCATCCTCTGCCCAGCATTCAGGCCATGACTTGAATACACAATAATCACAGCTTCATAAGAGTCCAGAGTCATTTTTTTTTCCAAAAAACTTTGTGGTCTTGGAATTTGTCAAGTGCATTTCTTGATTTCTGCTTATCTTTAGACTCATTGGTATTTTCTTAGTCCTTCGGCACTCTGTGATTTCTTCACTTTCAGTGGGGGAAAAGATAAACCATGTTATAACACAAAGATTTACAATAGGAATAAGGTATACTGAAAGTATCAACATCTTGTGTATGATATGAAATATAATAGGCAAGCTGTGAGAGAATATAGATATTTATGTTTGTGTTTACTGTTCAAAGAGTTTTCATAAAATAACATACATGCAGCAAAATGTATTGAGAACACTAATTTATGCCAATTGTAAGATGTTTTTCTCTTCTTGGAGAGTGAAGAATAGGTTGTGAGGATAGGAATGTTTTAGTAATAGCTAAAAATATATCATAAAAATAAATAAATGAAATAAAAGTACTAAAATGTTAAGATGTTTGAAAATGAACACTCTGAATAGTCTAGCACAGGACTAGAACAGGATTTCCGAACAAGGCTCACCTGACCTCCAGGAGAGAAAGAAAGTGAGCCATGACTGTATCCACTTGGGCAGAAAAACATAGGCAGTGATCCTGGGAAATTTTTGGCAATTTTCAAAATCCTTGTGCTCTTCAATATGTATAATTATTGTCTCTGCTCCATATTTTGGAACACTGTATTCAATTATGTGTTCTGACCATAAGAATAGCCATCACTTTTCAATATGTAAATGTAACAACGGTAAATTAGTGCGGTGTTAGAGTGATAGAATTTTAAAGTATGAAAGATTTTCACTTATTACTTTAAAGTTCTTTTAATTATAAAGTAGTCTAGACTGTAAAACTAGTAGTCTAGACTGTAACCATCATTGTAAATGTCTCTATATTCTTACCTGTACTGAGAAAAGTGTGATTTGAATTAGCAATTTTTGTACAGTAAAATACATTATCCTCATTCATCAATCAGCAAATTACTCAGCATAGTTAGCTACTCTTCTTATTATCTGTAATTCTTCTTTCATGTGATAGACCTTTTTATATTAAAAGAATAATTTTAACCTTAATGTGTTGTTCAAATCATATATTCCTATATCAGATGAAAGCAATATGTGTACAAAGAGCATAAAATTCATTAAAAGTTCCACAGCTATTTTCTAAAACTACTATTTCACGAGCGAATGAAAGAAACAATATAATTATCCAAATGCACCCTTTTTTTGTTCTGATTCTAGTAACTAAAAGATTTTGTTTAATACCTGTGCAGCAAATCAGGGAGACAGTGATAATGAAATGTACAGAGAAAAAACCAAGATAGTGAAGAGGGAAGAAAAGGAGAAAATGTTTTTTCCAACAACTTGGTTTCTGCCAAGCAGTAATCCCTCTTCTCCACGGCATGAGGGGGAAACTGTATGCAGTCAAATAAACGTTCCATTTTATGTTAATCAAAAGAAGAATGCAACTTTTACTTTGAAATGTAGAATTGTGAAAATGTTTAAGTATTTAGAATATTCTAGTTATATTTGTCAATAAAAATTTAAGTAATTTTCTGATTTCACAAGTGTCGACATGAGTTCAGCTGAGCAAAAGCTATCTCAGCAGCTTTCAAGCACTTCGCATCTCATAACCTTCATTCATATCATCATAAATACATTTTCAATCACTTTCTCAGTCAGTAACTAGTTCCAGAAAATTCCCGGCTCCCTTTCCACAGCTCGATGTGTCAAGCATGTCCATCAGTAAAGAAGCTCTGTGCAAAGAAATGTTGCTATCAGTTGTAAGGACAAAAATAAAACAGACTTATTCCAAGTTCCTCTCATGACTCCAGTACGACTGAGACAGGAGACCACGATGGTGCACAGAGACGGGGGTGCAGAGAGATAAATTACTCAGCCGGTGAATTCCTTTGGCTTTTATTGAATAATACAGAAATGCCTATAAAGGAGGTGTAGTCGGTTCCAAGCAGAAATAAAGACAATAAAAGTCATTTAAGGAGCATGATAGCATCAAAGAGAAAGACACACGTCTGAGTGTTACGTTATATAAATCAAAAGTAATTTTCTAAAGCTGTCTTTTACAAAATAACTATAAATTATAATTTTTTGTTCTGATGATTAATTTACTTTTGGATTCTTTTGATATTTGACTTTTTATGCCAATTTGGCTGTGCATTTTATGCTTACATATGTGTCACTTGAAATCTGTCATTAGACCTATGGAAATTAGAAAAAATTTGTCCCCCACTACTAACATTACCTTCATTAATGACAGCCAAGGCTGTAAACTTTTTCATTTGTGTGTGTGTGGCTGCTTTGTATTTTAAATATCTTCATGGTGAATATATATATTTCCAAATGTCAAATCTCAAACTTTAATGTCAGGATCCAACCTCAAATATATTACATAGATTTAAATTTTATTCACTGTGGTTGTCAATATAGTCTTAATTCTCTATTTCATTTTGATCCTTAATGAAGTACCCGTGAGTTATGATGTGGAAAAATGTCAGGGTGAGAAAGTGATGCTCTCCATTTTTTCCCCAGCCATGACATTTCAGTATATGAGCTGTATCTCACAAGGGCAGAAGGTCCGGCCTACTTTGCTGTACCCATTATCTTCAAAATCAAACACATAGGCTAAGGAAAAGGAAGGGTGCAATTCGGAAAGATTTCTGGACATGGCTTTATGTGATGTATTGCCTGGGAAGACATGCAAGAATATTAATTTCTGGCTTTTAAGGGTGAAAAACCTAATATATAGATAGATAGATAGATAGATAGATAGATAGATAGATAGATAGATAGATATTTTCACATCCTACCATAAAGAATTCATAATCAGTTTATCTTCTCACAACATTTTATCATTTTTATCCATGATAGAGTGTAAAAGTAAATTGTCATAACAAAATCATCTACTTTAGCCTTTAGGAAACATGTATGGGAATAATAACTAAAGAGGCATAATTCTGAATATATTGCAAAGAGTATGTCATATTTTGTTTTGCTTTGTTTTGTTTTGCATAATTTTGAATATGTTGCAAAGAGTATGTCATGTTTTGTTTTGCTTTTTCTGTTTCTTTCCCCTTGGCAATGTGCCTAGGTGTCAATGTGATACAAGTGTAACATAGCGCTCAAAGCTGGGGAGTTAATGCTACCCATGAATACCTGCTAGGTTAATTACCAGGATCTAAAGGGAAGAACATTCTCACATAATATTAGAAAAATTTTGACAATTTTCTTCATTTCCAAGACTTATCATTTGGGTAAAAATGACCATTTTCCTTGCCTCTAAAGAAAATCTAACATATATGACTCCGAAGTAAAACCTAGACCCTAGAATAATCACAAGTAGAGCAAAGCTGAGCTAAATTAACAGACTAAGGATAAGTCCATCATGGATAGAGTCGTTGAGACAGATCAACTCCACCAGCAAAACTGCAGCAACCAACAGCACCATAAAATGTGAAAAAAATCTTTGTTTATGTACATGTTGGTATGAAGCATTATGATGGCAGCAATTGACTAACCCAGATGTGAAATACAATGGATTTAAACTCAGGTCCAGTCTACTGTGAAAAACTTATTTAACATTTCCATTTAGAGCCTTACTCTTATAACTTTAAAATATAGCTCTTGCTTAAATTTGCTTAGTAAATTCAGAATATGGATGAGGAAAAGGTACTGAAATAGAAGAATGGGCATGTGAATCTCCAAGAAACACAGAGAAAAAAATGGAATACTATTGTGTTTTAGTGGTGGGATATTGCAAGATTATAGATGTTTTGTTACCAAAACACTTGACTGAGAAAGATAATGGTTGATAGTTACAGACCACATAGTACAGAATGTAAATTTGAGATTATGAAATTTTTAAAATTATTGATCATAAAAAGGTATAGGAAATGATCTTTCAGGAGAGTAATATAACAAGGTTATTTGAAGACAGCCTTGAATTTGATCAGACAGCACTGAGATCAACATTAACTATCACAATAATAAAAAAATATAATTGCAGAAGAGAAAGGTACTGATCAATAGCTGTCTGTAAGAAATGACAGAAGATAAACTAGGGATATATAGGTTGTGCAGATGGTAACAGACCCTTATATAATAATAGTAATAGTTTACTTTCATAATTAACATGTTTGTTTTGATGCAGAATATATTAAACCTAGTTCACAGTTTTCAGCGAGCAGAGAGAGACATAGGGAATACTTGCTCTACCTACAGGGTTGGAGAAAGAGGTCATCATTTGCAACTCAGTTCTAATGCTGAATTTCAGAGATAGTACATATTTTATAGATGAAGAACACAGTCTCATACAGTTCTCTTTTACTTCAGAAAGCAGCCATATCTTTGGGGCTGCTCAGATAGTTCATGCTTTGGACAACTGGCTACAAATTTGAGAGCTCTTTATGCTCTTTTAGTTTCAATATTTTTCTACATCAAATCACAGAATTGAGGGCAAGGTACATTGAAATTATACTTTTATTACAAGGCTCAGATTTATTGTAAGTTTTATTGTGCGAATTAGGAACCATCTCCTCATGTACTTGAATGAGTCATGGGGCTAAGGTATTGGAATGTGTCGGATTCAGACCCTCTCTGTGGTCTTCTACAGAGGAATCAGGAAATCACTTGCATCACTCTCCTAACGTGCTCATGTCCCCACTGGCCAGGGAACTGAACTGAATTCTGAAATTCAAAGATTAATGGAGATTTTACTGCCTAGCAGAAACTGGTTGAATCACTGCCTACTTAGCAAAAATTTAACCTGTAGTTTCCTTGACTTCCTCAGACGCTGGGCCAGGTGATTATCTGGCTAAAACCTTAATGTTCTAGGTATATGGTTCACCTCTCTGGGCAAGGTTCCATCCTGAAACCGTCTAGGAACTTGGCATGACACACATGACTATAATAAACTGAAGTATGCTCCCAGATACCGAGAATAAGCAATACACTTCAGGTCTTACTGAAGACAAAGACCAAGCAATTTAAATAAATTTAGATGATTTAGATGTTATTTTTTAGTACATTTTTATAGTACATACTGGTTACATTCATCATAGTCTCAGTCATCGGATCTTTGGAAAGGAGTCCTCCATACTGGAGGAAATATAGCCGGTTTAATAATTTTTTCTGGAGAAATTGGCTATCCAATTGCAAAAGACTGACTATAGATCCTATCTCCCACCAGGAATTAAGCTAAAATCAAAATAGATCAATGGATCTAAATGTTCAAATAGAAATATTTCATCAGTTGGAAGATAAAATAGGTAACACTCTTGAAGACATGGGTCTAGACAAGGACTTTCTGAACAGAATCCTGACAGAAAACAACAGGAATCAACAATAGGATCATAACAAATTAAAAAGTTCTGTAAAAGGACACAACTGATGGAGGACAGTGAAG
Organism: Hydrochoerus hydrochaeris; assembly: GCA_004027455.1. Taxonomy (NCBI): domain Eukaryota; kingdom Metazoa; phylum Chordata; class Mammalia; order Rodentia; family Hydrochaeridae; genus Hydrochoerus; species Hydrochoerus hydrochaeris. The sequence continues at coordinate 100,671 of PVLA01003543.1, read as the reverse complement.
GGTACAATCAAGTGAATGGGGAAAATGTTGAATTGCAGGGACCTTTATCCACACATAATAAATAACCTGGTTTCTTTTAGGGTAAAAATACGAAGAACATTAAGATGAAGACAGGCAGAAATTTGTTGGTGAATCACCACCAGATGATGCAACAGAAAGACTTCAGGGCAAATATCAGAAAGTGGACAATGTTTGAAAACCCTAATAAGATTTGAATGCAGGAGAGGAGGCACTGACTCGGAAAGCTGCACATGTGGTCAGAGTGCAGATTATTATGAAATGAATAAGATCAATGCTGATGATGTTAAGGACAAAAGTGGTGTAAAGGCTATAAATATTGGCAAGAACTCCATTGATTTCTGATGCTACATTTAAACATGTGCCAAAGATACTGTGAAGTTTGGAACAATTTTGAGGATGAAAAATAGTAGGTGCTGGTAAAACTGTAACCATAATCTATTGAGTGGCTCAGGAAACAAAGAAGTTTCTTCTCTCACTCAAATAATCTCTGTTCTCATTCTCATATCTGAAGTTAATTTTTGAATGTCACATAAAGGAATCTCAAATTATGTACTTTGTGTGTCTGTTCTCTTTAATTAAAATCTTAAAATATTTCAATATTTTCATTTTCCTACAAATGATTCAAATTTATCTTTTTTCATGGATGAGTAGAACTGCATTGTTGTCTCTATATTTTTCTTTTTCTCTTTGTCTTTTGAAGTGTGCACAGGCTGCTGCCATAATTTAGCTATTGTGATTGGTACTTCCATGAACACTTTTATCTGTTTTATCTGTTTCATTAGCTTAAACTCGCCAACAAAATAGATGGGTTCTTTTTAATCCACAACCATGCCAGCACTTGTTGCATTTGAGTTCTTGATGCTGTAATATACTAACTGAAATAGATTAGTCCAAGAAGATTACATTTTACATAATTTCTCTGGTATTAAAACTCAAAATATAGATAATTTAGAGAGCAAAGATATGTCAATAAAAATGAGGTAGATTATGTAGAGATGGGAAGATCTGCAGAATGGAGAAAAAAATAATCCAGATGTGTATACATGCATTAACCCTCTGGCTCTAAGTAATCGCTCTGTATCATAAAGATATACTACTTCCAAATCACTTTAAGTTGATTCATTCCTTGTAGTTAGCAAAATATTACAGATTTATGAAGTGTTTTAACAACAGGTATCTTTTCTGAGATACATAGTTTCATCATTATGTAAATTTTACAGGAGTATCAGTGTTCACTTTGGGAACAGATTTTAATATAAGACATATGTATACATACATATATATATATATATACATATTTATAAATATATTGAAATATATTATGCTATGCATTTAATACATATTCAGGGCAGGCTTACAATGGTCACCGTGAGCCAGGTATGGAAGAATGCAGATGGGGATTCTTTTGTTCCAGAGATCCAAAGAATCCAATCCAAAGCTGAAGGCCTGGAGCTCACTGTGGAATTTCTGTATTGTTAAGCCAGCGACAATGCGGAGGGAGCCGAGAGATCTCACTGTTTATATCCATCCTAAAGTTAACAAGACTCATCAGTAACAACAGCTTTTGTTTTTCTATTTAGGATTCAGGTGTTAAAACCTAAGCAACGTTGCCTTTAAACATGTAGCTTATGAACACTTACAATTCCCCTAGTAACAGGTCAGCTACTAGGGATGAGTTAAAATCATTCACTAAAATATAAGTAAAGTAAAAAAAAAAAAGTAAAGTGCCTAGTGTTGCCAGTTTATTAGAGAAGTGGATCATTGCTTCATTAATGTATTACAAATAATTTGAAAGATTAAACCAAATAATGGACCAACCATAAAACTGGTGCACATTTGACTGCAGTCTTTTCCTTAGTCTTGTGTCTCTGATTTATTTCATATGTATTTGTCATTTTTTTTCAGTACTAAATATGTATTTACTCACATAATCAGTTTAAATTGTACAGACTGAATCATCAGTACTATAATGGATCTAGAAAGACTTGGGTTTCAGAACCACGAGCACCTGAATTGCATGTGTCCCGAGTCCTGCCAGAGTGTCCTTTATCATTATCAAGGAGTAGCATTTCTGCTTTATGTTCTCATTTGTTCATCCTTGACTTTCTTTGTGGTTGCTCTCCACCTCCCGGGGAAAGAAGGAAGAAACCATAGCAAAATTACCAGCCAAGCAAATCGTTATCATTATGATAGGAATGATATTAAAACAATAAGAGCTTGACATTATTTCAATTTTACTCTATTTTCTTAATGACTACATCATATTTTTAGTGCTCATATGCTTCTTTGGAGCAAAAACCTTGTCATAATACCCAAAGCAACCAGGAAAGAAATGATGTTAGCATTCACCAAGCAAGTCTTTTAGGCCAAGTCTCTAAGTACATCACAGCTCTGATACTTTTGACACTTTGAAGTGTCTTTCTGTGGAGTTAATAGAGAACAGATGTTTTCTAAGGCAGCAGCTGTTACAATTAAACAAATAGGGAAAATTGGCAAATGAAGATCTCAGAACTCTTTAAATATACCATTTAATTCCTCAAGATCAGCAAGAAGTTTTGAAAAGGTCAAAACAAAGGTGCCCAAGCTTGTGTATTTGCACAAATATTGGTTAAAAACACTTTCAGAAAACAACTTTCCCTGATAAAACATCCTTAAGTATTCATTTGAAATAGTCCAGTGATTATAATTATGGAAAATCAAACCTATCTATACTGCAAAAATAAAGTTCAGTTTTGTTGATTTTTCAAATCTATCTCTTCTTTATTTTTTTTTACAATCAACAGTATTTTCATAATGGCTTAATATATTCCAAGCTTAATGATACAGAATTCTATGAAAAATGCCTTTCTTTTAGTCTTACTCAAGAGCCTCATTTTTTTTATGGTTAGTAGAAAGAAACTTGAACATACAATGCAATAACTACTGTCATAATTGAGGTAAAAATAAGTTTCCCTTGGTAGGAAGGAAAGACTTACAAAGAAGAAATGTTTGATATGGTTATGGAAGAAGTGAAGCAAAAAAAAAAAAAATTGCTGAGCATATGAAAAGAATGAAAGCTATCTTGGACACAGGAGACCCTGCACATTACTCAGTGTGGAGAAAGCACATTCTATATTACTCAGCAGGCACAATGTCACAGCTGGACAGGACAACAGCAGCTGTCAAATAGTAGCATTCATAACAACCATCTGGAGTTGTTAAAAGGGAGCTGCCAAGGCCGTATGCTTGATACTGGGATCCAAGAAGTTATAGGTGATTTACGGAATCTTCATTTCACCAAGCATTTATGCCTCTGATGAAGTTGGGGTAGACTGCGTTTTAAGACATGTTTCTTTTTGTTTGTTTGTCTTTTGTTCTCCTTTGTTTTAATGAGAGTGTCATGAAGTTTGTCTCTAAGCTAGCTTCACATTGATAGGCACATCCGAAAATTTGTTAAAATATCAATTTTTGGGCTACCTGCAGACTTACACTCTAGGGGTGGAGTAAGCTCTAAGTGTCTTAACATTTCCCTCAGGTGATTCTGACTCATCATGAAGCTTGAGAACCACAGCTTTAAATTGCACAAACAATTTAGGACTCCATGGTCTAGGAAGTCTCTCTCTTCAGGATCCAAAGGGGATCACCCTTATCATTCCACAGTGTACAGTAATGATTCCCAAAATTTTTGGAAGATATAGAGACATAAATAAAATCAGTAGGACCTAGGAGATTTAAGATGTTTTAGGATTACTGCCTTCATTTGGGAAATGTAATTCTAGATTCAGTACCTGGCTTTATGGCATATGAATATAAGTTATAATACAATTCAAACATCAAAGAATAGTCCTTCAATAATTCCTGAACTATGATTCTCCATCTGGAAATTTGGTGTTTCCCTGATTCAATTTAGCAAAACCATTAGATTCTCAAATTAAAGTACACTATAATTGATATTACATATCTGACAGAGACTAACTAGTTAATGTGTGCTCAATTGAAGTTAAGGAAGCTTAGTTAAAATATGAGAAATTCCTTCAGTATGAGTCAAAGTGATGGAGAAAAGACTGAGATTCAATTTTTTAAAGATTATTACCTTCTTTTGAATACATAGGCTTATTTTATTTTTTATTTTGAAAGTAGTAAAATACAACAAAACAAGGCAGAACAAAGCCAATCAAAACAACACAGTGAAACTGGTACAGAACGTCAGGCAATGAAGTAATAGGTACCATAATTTATCTTGTTGTCTTCACAATAGTTGTCCACTCAATCAGGAATAGCAAAATAAAACCAAGAATAGCACATCATAAAACCTATCAAAACAGAATAATTAGTAGAGCAAGACTATCAATCAGAAGAAAGCAAAACAGTGAAAACAATATTGGCCTTCAAAGACAAGATAGAAGGAAATTCCCCATATTTGCTATATTGCATACTGTCATCCTCCCAAGAGATGCTCAGACCTCTGGCCCCAGATCAGCAAATCAACTCAACAATCCAAGCATTTACTTGCTTTGTGTGCCTTAATTGCTATCAAATCTGGCTGTCCTTGACATCATCTAGTTGCTAAACCTGGGGGGCAGGGTGGGGATAGGACTTTGATTCTCAGTCTGTGTGCCTATAGGCTCACGGGAGACGCTGACTTGTTCTCTTACTGGTGTGCCTACTGCTCACTTGTGCCACCGCTTCCCAAGAGAGAAGACTTGTTGGTTTCTTGTTCAGTCCCCCTAGTTCCAACATGGCTGGATCTCGGGAGACATTACTTGTTCTCCTTAGGCTTATTTTAAAAGAATCATTATATTTGCTTTATCAGTGTAGGTTAATGTTTGTTCTTGTGTGTTTCTCAATCAAGGAGAACAGGTTCCCTCTCTGTATGAAATTACACTTGGTCCAATCAGAGCGTGGTCCCCTTTCTGCATTCATCTCGACATTCAGATGTCAAAGTAAACATTAAAGTAGTAGGCATCATTTTTTATGTATCACCAAAATTGTAGAAGAACAAATATTTCTGATTTCTTTGCTCCCCTACAATAATATAATATAGATTTTTTTGCTTTTTAACATAAAGCATGGCTGAAATCTCCAAATATGATTGTGAATAATAATTTCAAAAGGATGAATTTTCTTCCTTTTTCTTCTCTTTCCTCTGATTTCTTCTCTCTTTCCGTGATCTCTTGACACAAAACCAATAGGTGGGAAAGACACAAATGAATTTTGAAAATTAAAGATGTCCCAGCACTTGAGAGGATGAGACAGAAGGGACACAAGTGTAAGGGCAACTTGGGCTTCATAGTTAATTCAGATCTAACCAGAACCACATAGTGAGACCATGTCTCCAACATAAAAATATAATTCAGAATTAAAGCCCAATTCTTTCTCCATTCACTTGATGAGGAGCTATATTTTTCCCACTTGGACTATCATTTAACTTTCAGTTTTTTGATTTAAGTGAAAAACAGAAAACTTTACTTTAATAATTGTTGTATATTTACTAAGAAAACAAAACAAAGAATTAATGTATTGAAGAACTGATTATTTAAAGAGTTAAATAAAATTAATATATTCTTAGTCAACCTTCTCAAAACAATGAAAGAAAAGAATCAAGTTCATTCAGTTAGGAATGAAAAGGGTGAAATCACAATGAAGCCTGTGGAAATCTAGAATATCATTAACATTTATTTAGAGAACATTTCTTATAATAAAGTGGAAAACAGAAGAAATGCATACATGCCTAGATGCATATGAATTAACCATCACAAACCAAGGATATATTTTTTTCCTATATTTAACCTACATGCCATGCACGCCAACGAATACTGTGGTCCATTTCCTTGACACTGCCAAACCAGACTGCACATGGAAGGTATGATGATAGCCATTGTCTCCTCAGATATTTTGATTTTAAAGCATCTACAGAGATGTCAAGCACTTGAGAGTCATACTTTTATAGCTTATTTTTTTTTATCTGAATTTAGAAGATGAAATGTAAGTTGTATACAAAAATGTCTGGAATAAATGGAGGTTTATGAGAGCCAGCTTTCCATTGTTCCTGGGGCAACAGGCATGTAACATAAAAGCTATGCCATGGGAATGTAAATTGCAGGTTAAAGATAAGTCAAAATGTAGAGAGGGCTTTAGTTTTTATGAGCATGATTGACTGATCCAATTTACATGATACCATGACAGCTTTGTCGTTTGAACCACTTCAATGAAATATTTCATTATTGTGGCCAAAGGAATGCCCTAAAATTCTTTATTTTAAAGCATTTAAAAATAAATTACCACCTACTACCTAAATTGACCTGTTAGGTTACGTGGTAGCGTTCACAATCCCTTGGATATGATTTCAAGTCCTGGATTTCTCTATGTGGATGATGCACAGTTGCTAAAAGCCATACAATATTCTTTCCCTTCCTTTTTGAACAGTTTCTTCCTATTTCACCTTATCTGTTATGCTTTCAGTCATATTTTGGTTTCTCATCCAAGAGAGACTTTGCAATATTTACACTTGTGTCAGAAGTATTTCACTTAAGAGTATGGTCTCCAAGTGCATCAATTTACCTAGTGTCTTGGTTAATTTTTACTCATTGTTGAGACAAAATACCTGACACCAAAAATAAAGGAAACAAAAGTTAATTTCTTACAGTTTTTCAGAGATTTCAATCCATACTCAGTTGCCTCCAAGGCAGGGTGAGATGGCTGAGGGCCAGACTTTTACAGCAAGTGTGAGCCAGGAAGAGAGAAAGACACACCTTCTTCCTGCTGTTACACTGTATACTGGCTCAACCTCTGGGCAGATGTAGCACTCGCACCACCAATTTGAGTGCTAGACAATGAACCAGTCACAAACGCTAGTTTTGGCCATGTCCATGATTGCATGAGACTTGGGTGGCGGCCACTTTCATAAACCATGATACCTAGAAAACTCTCTATGTCTAAATGTCTTTATGGTTGATTTAGTTTTCATTGTATAAAAAAATACATCTTCTTTACTCATTCATTGGTTGATGGACATTTGGCTTGTTTTCAAGGTTTACCTATTACTAATAGTGCTGCTATAAACAAGGATGTTCATATATCAATGGGGTATGATAGTTTTAATTCTTTTAGGAAAATACTAAAAAGGGAAATAGCCATGTCAAATGGGACCAGAAAAACCTTCTCTGGTTTTTCTTTCAGAGTTATACTTACTTCCATGGATCAGTTTGGGGTATTGCCTCTGTTTCAACTTTATTAAAGAGTTTCAGAAATAGTGGCATTAGACTGTCACTAAATTTCCCACAGAATTCACCCGTGAATGTTGTCAGTATCCAGGCAGTATGCCTCACTTATCTGTATGTCAAATTCTTTATTGGTAAATTTTTAATTGAATTTTCAACTTATTGACTGATACTGAATTATTTATAATTTTTATCTCCTCGAGTAACTTTTATTAATTCATATGCATCTAGGCATGTATGCATTTCTTCTGTTTCCCACTTTATTGTAAGAAAGTTTCTTTAAATAAATATTAATGATATTCTAGATTTCCGCAGGCTTCATTGTGATTTCGCCCTTTTCATTCCTAACTGAATGAATTTGATTCTTTTCTTTCATTGTTTTGAGAAGGTTGACTAAGGATATATTAATTTTATTTACCTCTTCAAATCAATTCTTCAATACATTGATTCTTTGTTTTGTTTTCTTAGTTTCAATCACTCTCACTTCTTCTCTGATGTTTATAATTTCCTCCCTTGCATGAGTTTTGGGCTTGACTTTTCTTTTTCCAGAAGTCTAAGATTCATTAGTAGGTTATTTATTTGAGCTCTTTCTGTTTACTTGATGTGAGAATTCATCCTTATAAATTCCCTTTGTGTAACTGATTTAATTATATCCCAGAGTTCAAATGTGTTGTATTAGCAATATCATTTAAATTCATATACTGTTTAATTTCTTATTTAATTTCATATGATATATTGGTTCTTCAGGAGAGTATTATTTAATTTCTGTATGTGTATGAATTTTTTTTTTTATCAGTACCGGGGATCGAACTCACAACTGCCTGCTTGCAAAGCAGGCACTTATGCCACTGAGCTAAATCCCCAGCCCCATGTGTATGACTTTTTATCATTGATTTCTAATCTCATTGCACTATGGTCTGATAAAATGCATTTTAGTTCCTTTCCCTTTACTTAGGCATATTATGTGAGACAGTATGTTATCTGTTTTGGAGAATATCCCATGTGCATTTGAGAAGACTGTATATTCTGATGTGGGGTGGGACTCTCTTTAACCATCTAATAAGTGCATTTGCTCAAAGGTTTGGTTCAGGTCTGATTCTTTGTTGATGTTTGTATAGTTGGCCTGTCTATTTGTGACAGTGGGTTATTGAGATCTGTCATGACAACTGTATTCTTCTTATTTGATTTTTTTATGTCCATTAATGTTTGTTTCATAAAATTCTGTGTGCTGGTATATAGTGCATATATATTTATGATCATTTTCTCTTCCTCTTGGAGTTTTCACTTAACATGTATGTAATGACTTTGTCTCATTTGAATGGTCATGACTTGAAGTTCATTTTGTTTGAAAATAGAATAGTTACTCTTGCTTTTTCTGGGTTCCTATCACATTGAATATTATTTTCTATCCTTTACTTTTAGTCTATGTGTTTCTTTTTGGGTCACATATATTTCTTGCATGTAACATATTTCTGGATCTTGTTTGTTGATCCATTCTGCCAGTCTGTTTCTTTTGACTGGTGAATTGAAACTGTTTACATAGATGGTTATAACTGACATATATTGGTTTATCTTTGTCATTGTTTTTTTACTATTGGTTCCTTCTTTCCCATTTGTTTAATTAAAACAATTAAGCCCAGTGGCTTCATTTTATTGGTGTTCTTGCAATAGTGGCCTTTGTCATCTCCTCTAAAATACCCTTCAAAATACATACAGCTGATTTGGTGGTTACGAATTTCTTCAGTTTTTTTTTTTCCCATGGAAGTTTATTAATTCAGATAGTTTTTCAGGGTGCAGCAATCTGGGTTGGAGGTTGCTTTCCTTCAGGACTTGAAATATCTTCTTTTCATACTATCCTTGAGTTAAGGGCTTTTGCTGGGAACTCTGCTATTCTCAACAAACATGAGCTTACCTTTATAGGTGATTATTTTCTTTTCCTTAATAGTTTTTAATATTTTACTCTTGTGTTAGACTATTATTGTGTGCCTTAATATATATTTACATTGATTATGGCTAATTAAAGTTCTATATGCCTCACTTATCAATCTATCAAATTGTTTTTCTGTGTTTGGGAAGTTTTCTGACATTACTTCTGTGTAAACTTTTTCTGGTATTTATGCTGTCTCCTGCTTTCTCATGGAGTGCCACCAATCTTATGTTGTTCTTCTTTGAATCTTCTTCCAGCTGTTGGACTGACTTTTCATAGTCCCTTACTGTTTTAAGATATCTTTCTTTCCATGGTCACTAACCACAATCCTGTCTTTTAGATCAAATATTGTAGCCTCACCTTGGTCAATCAGGTGTATGCATTTTTAATGGAATTTTTAATCTTCTGGATAATGTGTTTGAATCTGTTTCTTGGATTTCATTACTTTCCTGTGTTGGTCATTCATGGTTTCCATCATTTTTCTAAGCTCCTCTATCTTTTTAAATCTATATATACTCTAGATTTACAGAACAAGTCCTTCGTTTTAATTTTTTTTAACCTGAGAGATTAATTAGAAAAACAGAAATAAAACATTCTCTGGAGTACATAGTTCTGTTGTAGGACCCAAATCAGAGCCTGAAACTGTGCTGGGCAAACAGCCAAGTCTGTGATAACATTATTGCTGGGTATGTGGCTGATCTTGGTCTCTGCATATGGCAGCTTGGGTCCTTCTTCACCTAGAAAATTTCTGTATCTCCCTTGGTTTCCTGCCTATGTCTCATTACCCTGTTTTACTTAGAGTCATTCTGCCAGTTATTGTGGCACCCTGGGACAGGGACAGCCTGTGATTGCACCTAGGCCCATGAATAGCTGGATCCTCCCCTTTTTCCATAGCCTGCTCTGCTCTCTTCTCCATCCTTTTACACTGCTTGCCACAGGTGGCAGTGGGGAGGGATTACTGCCACACTGAGAAGACAGCCCAAATGTGTTCTGTCCCCTTTCAATCTCCTCTCCAGCTATGAGAAAGCCGATTTCCTACGCATTGCTCCACAGCAGCCCAAGGCTGCTTAAATCTCACACAACCTGGTCCTTCTCTCCAACCGCTGGTGGCAGGCAGGAAGTGTCCTGCTGTTGCAGTGACTACCAGACAGTGGTCTGTAGTCCTGGCCCTAGGGTTTCCTGTTTGCAGCTATCTTGTATGAAACAAACAGAAACAGAAACAAAAACATTAGCAGCTAGACTTAGAGGGAGCAGTTGCCTGGTCATTCACACCCTGTGTTTCAAATTTCCTGTCAGGTTGCAAGTTCTTGCGTGTAGAGGAAGGCAAAATGGGTCAGGGGTCTTGCATGCCAAATCTATGTCATATGGTATGATTTTTTACCTTATTGTGGTCCTGTCTATACTTTTAAATGTTGATTTATAGCAGTTTTTTAATTCTTCTCCTGGAGCTGAAAGAATAGCAGATTTTTTTTTTTCTTGTACCAGGGATTGAACTCATGACCTGCTTTTTCCAGGCAGGTGCTTATGCCAACTGAGCTAAATCCTTGGCCAAAAATATTTTAAGATGTCTGAATATCCATATGGCTTAGTGACCTTGCCTACAATGGATTGTGAAATTATGTAATTTTTCTTGGATTACTGTTATATACATAGTGTTTCAGGGCAAAACTAATGCAAGTAGTATAAATTTACTTTCATAATGATTAGTGTGTTTTACAAACCAGTACTGAGATACATAACTGTCAACTCTTACATAAACTTTAAATGTGTATAAAACAATGCCTTTCTTATTCACCTTTAAAAAGATTTGGATAGAAAATTCTCCCCCTCTTCCTTCGTTTCCATCTCCTTCTGTTCCTTTTTCTTCTACTTCTTTTCCTTCTAGTCTTTATACTCTTCCTACTCCATAGTTTCTTCCTTGTCCTTCTTCTATTTGCTTGCTGAATCTTATCCCTCAGTGTCTTAGTTACTTTTTATTCATTGCTGAGACAAAATACCTGACGCCAAAAGTTGGGGAAGGAAAGGTTCACTTCTTACAGTTCTTGGAGGTTTCAGTCCATGCTCAGTTGGCTCCAAGGCAGCGTGGTTGGCAGAGCAGCAGATCATGGCAACTGCAAACAGCAAGGTGGAAAGTAGCAAGAGAGAGACAGAACTTCTTTCTGCCCTTACGTCCTGTCCTGGCTCCACCCCTACGTAGGCACAGCACTCACACCACCAATCCAAGTGCTAGACGATGAACCAATCACAAATGCATAATTGCTTGAGGTTTGGGGGCCGCCCACATAAACCGTGACAATCAGTAAGGGGAAATATGTGTATTAAAATGACAAGAAAAGTGAAATCTATCTGGAATTTTAAATCACATTTGTTTCTTATACTCTCCGACCTTCGTATGAGAAATTCTCTAAGTAACAATAAAAGTTTGTTTTGCTTAATTTCCTCTAGTAGCTAGTCTTACGTTAAAAAGAAAATGTAATGAAATCTGTGAAGTCCAGATGTATAAAAGAAGACTAGATGCAGAAAAGACAGAAAGAGTTCAGGGAAAAGATAATGAAGTGAAAGGTCAATTTGTTATTTGCTATTTAGAATGATTTGTGCCTTGGTGAGAACTCAGGAGTGTCAGCACATTTTTTTTTTATTCTGAAGCTTATAGATGCTGCTTAATAATTGTATTCTATATTCTAATTATCCAAAACTCCATTTATTATTGTAAAACTATCTGTACAGTTAGAAATGAAAAATATCCAATTACAATTCAAAACCTTTTATCTCAAAAAGACTACCTCATGAAGTCTACTTACTGAATCTCATAGGATTTCTGGGGGTGTCTCATCACTCTTTGTCTGTAAGATTTAACGAAATAGAAAGTGAAGAATGACAAAAAATATTTAGTGGTTCTCACTCTCTGTCTCAGTACACTTCGCTGCTATCAAAAAATGTAAGAGATTGACAATTTATTAACAGATATGTATACTTTCATAGTGATGGAGGCTTGAAGTCCAAAATCTAAGTACTGGCAGATTTGGTGTCTAGTAAAGATACTAGACTCCACTTTCAAGGTAGAGAAGTGTCATTCATGTGTTCTCATATCCTAGAATGCAAAAATGTAAAAGGAAAAAGTAGGAAACAAAGCAAAACACGGAGCCTTTACATGAAGGAAAAGCAGAAGAGCATGAACTCACTTCTTCAAACTCATTTATAAAGAGATAATCACATCTATAAGAACTATGCTTTTACCCCTAGACTTATTCATAGAGGTCCTGCCCCCTTAGTATTGCCAATATGTGATTAAGAAATAGCACATGAATTTTATTGTAAACATTCTAACCAAATAGACAACTCCTAGCCTTTCAACATTATGTATTGAAGCATAATATTTTAATAGCACCAAAATTCCTATACCGGATTTCATTATTACAATACAGCCTAAGACAAGAATCATCCTTTGATAATGACTGTTAACATTTATATGTAGTCTTCTATTATTCTCTTTCTTAAATATAAAATGGGTGTATGCTAAACCAACAGATTTTGAGGACTCTGTGCCTAATGAAGATGTGAAATTGCTTCTTTAGACAATTATAATTTTAATATGGCAAGAACAGAGGATTAACAAGGTATGCACTTAGCCCTGGTTTGTGCAATGAATTAGGTGCATTATTGGAGTTATTAAGAAAAGTAAAGCTCTATTAAATATACTGAAGATACAAGGTGACATTAGGAATACAGCAAATGTTGTCCTCCCTGCATTTCCAGAATATAATAAAGAATGATGCCTATATGGAGTTAAGAATTTAGACCTTCATCACAATTAAGAGAGAGAAAAAAAAACTTGTAACTATCCCAGAAATGTAACAGGGAAGATCAGATTGCAAATATAAATGCTATTTAATGGTATAGTCAAATAATAGGTTAGAGACAATCACTATAAGATATTAGAAAATATTTACTCTAGCTTGCTAAAATTATTAAAAGTGATTTCAACATAGGGATATAAGGCATGTCACTCATTGAATATTTGCTAATATTTTCCTAAAATCCTTTGCTGCTTAACATTTTATATTTGAAATTGCCTCATCAATGTAAGAGTACTGATAAATTTGGGGCTTCTTTTGCAAATTGGAAAGAAATGGCCTGATTGAAGATTACTGGTAATGCAGCTTTAGTTCTGCCCTTGAGAGTCCTGGGATTTATGTCGCCCAAGATTGCTGTCACCTACCTTGTAAGTAATCAGCAAACCTTGAACCATAAATATAGAAATACATTTGCAAGTGGTAGAAACAAAATTACAGGCATGTTTATTCCTTGCATATTTCTGACAACAGTATAAATCACCACTGGCGATTACTTCATAGATTTTTGTGGTTAATGGATATATAGTCAACTTGTGATTGTATGTAATAATGGAAAGAAGTGAAAAATGTGAAAAGTTTGTAAGTTAAAATGGTTAAAGGAAAATAATATTTGCAAGTTTTGTGCTAAGATTTATTAAGTCTAACTGATTAAAAATAAAGTATAATATTCTTAATATTACAATTATCATTGTTGTCATGAGATTGATATACTGACAACATTAACATGATATAATATTATTAGTTTATATTAATCATCATAAACTTTGTATAGACTCTTCACTAATTATTAGGGGACAGTATAATATTTGCCCTATGTACTTTAGTACCAATACAACCTTATGATAAATTCAGCCATTATTTTTGTCACATTTGTCTAGGTTCTTATATAACGGTTTCTATTTTTTCTTCAGGATTACTGGTACATTGATTTGAATACAGGTAGATCTCAATAATATTTATCTTCTGAATACATGAGTGAAAAGAGCCAAGAACAAATCAATAAATAAGTGTCTTTTTAAGGGTTATATTACATTACTGGCAGAAATCATGCAAATAAAAACTAAAGAACTATAAGTGAAAATACACAATCAAATGTTACTACATTATGTTAATATAAAACCTGCTTTGCTGCAAAAACCATGAATACAGTTATTCAGAATTTTTAAGCTAAGATTACTGAAAAAGATAAGATGCAAAAAACAGAAAGAGCTTACTTTATAAACAAGATGTTCATGGATAAAACCTGGAAGGCAAAACATATTTTAAGAAACATATTAAAAGGAAGAATTTGGCTGAAGAAAGAATGGAGGTGTGAAGTGAAATTTATGGAAGAGTTGATAGAACTCAGAAGCAACAAGTTGTATCATTTTCTTTATGCGTTTTATTTGTAATTGTAATTTTCCAGTTCGCAGCCACTCAGTGAGACTCTGAAATGGGTCCAAGCAAGTGCTCACTGAGCTCAGCTAATTAAATTCCAAATTTATCAATTTGGCTGCCTGGATTCCTATGTTGTTCATGAACCCACTTCAATTCTTAGGTCAGTATACATTTTTCAAAAATGCGGTCATGGTTTTTGCTTTAAATATAAATGATGCTTATCTTCCATAAACCTCATTCTGTTCTCTCAACACCATTTTCCAAGATATGCTCCAGTTGCTGCAAAGACCTTTAGTTTCTTGCTCTTTATTGAGGTTAGTGTGCCATTTATGTATCCCTAAATCTAGCCAGTCCCACCCAGAAATCCAAGAAAGAATTCTTGTACTTCTTTAAATTTCTCTGTTGTTCTTCTGTGTCTGATTCTTCCCTTAACGGTGGGAAACCAGGGGGATTTCTGTGGACTGATTCTGTTTCAAACATTGATAAGTTGAAACTTAACCTGTCATGTAATGGTATTTAGATAGGATATTTAGGAGGGGATTATATTATAAAATATTGGGAACCTGGCCAAGAATCCTAATTGTCAATATTAAGAACCCTAGGGGCTTAATATTTAGCTCAGCAGCATAAGCATCTGTCTGGCAAGTGCAAGGTTGTGAGTTCAATCCCTGGTAGAAAAAAAAAAAAAAATTAAAAGCTCAGCTAAAAGAGTCCCAATTGTCAGTCTCAAGAATGTCATGAGAAAAATAAAAAACACAAGTATCATATCCCAACAGTGGCTAAGAAGTCAATATCTCTGGATCTGGCCTCTCTCACTTCCAAAACAGCCACTATTTATTTGGTCTATACGGTGTTAGGTGGGGATAGCAAAGGGTTATGATTCATCCAAAGACTGTCTCCAGAGGGCATAGATAATTTTATATTTGAATTATCTTGACCTGAATATAATCCTTTGATGATTTAAAAAGGTGTAGATTATCTTATGCTTAGATGAGTCAATGGGAAATCTCAGATAGGTGGTACCAATAAGCCCAATTCTTCTTTTTATCCCATAAGGGAAATATGCAAGACCAGTCACTAAATTTGTGGTCCCCAACAACAAAAGGGGAGCCCCATGAATATGATAAATGCCTTTATAAAAGAGGTTGAAGGAGATATCCTAACCTGTTTCCCTTCCACTCCTTTGGTTCTGGGGAGGCACAGCGTTTATCTTCTGCAGAGAGGCTGGAAACGAGGCATTGTCTTAGAAGTAAAGAGCACATTACTGACATTGACTCTGGGTGCTAAGCCTTACAATTTCCATAGCCTGCAGAACTATGGCAGACACATTTCTATTTAAAATTATTACATTTCTGGTATTTTGTTATAGCACCAGAAGTGGACAAAGTAGGATACAGGCCAAAAGGACTTGTTCACTTAAAGATATCTTCTATATTCACTTCTGGACCATATTTTAGTTCCCAAATACCCCAAAACTTTCCATTCAAATATCCACAGATTACTTGTCTTTCAGAATTATAGTTGTTTTATCCTCCAACAAATAGAAATATTAGGATAGTATAATAAGATAGTATATTTGTTCATAGATATAATTATATTACATAAAAGTATAATTCAGTGTTTTTAGGAAATTACTTCCTGGATGCTTTGCACATACCAACATTCATAAAGCTTAAGTCATTTACATGAAATAGCATGATTGCTTATGTGTAATTTAGGCATCTCTCTGGAGTAATATTAAGTTATCTCTAGCTTACTTCTAATACCAAAGACAGTATAAATGTCATGTAAAGAGCTGTTAAAGTGTTGCTTAGTGAATAATACAAGAAAAAGAAAAATCCTGTATATGATCAAAACAGACACAATTTTCTTTACAAGTATTTTGATATTCAAGTGGCTGAATTCTTTTTTACAGAAACTAAAGGTATAGAATACCAATTATAATACTTGTATATGTTACAAAAGTATTATAAAATCATACCGATCTATATTTATAATTTAAAACATGATACTTTTTGTATTCATATGTGTGTTTATCCTTCTTTTATTGAAATAAAATATTCTGGGAATGATGTAAATACAAAAAAGGAAAAAAGACATGAGCTGCAGATGTTGGAGAGAGTACAAAGAACGCAACTGTTGGGGCTTTGAATGAAGGGTTTGGAAACAGGCGGTTCATCTGCTGATACCACAGCCCTGTGCACTGGGAGGAATCTAAGTCTAAACTCATCCCTGCTCCTTATGTGGGCTTTGGTACAAGAATATAAATTGAGACTTACATACTACACTTCCAAATATTTAAAGATTATAAATCAAGGTAATAAATCGATATCTTCTGTCTACTGTGAAGAAATACTTTGTAAAACATTGAAGGTCATACCTGCCCTGTTTGAATAGAGAAAAAAAAATTTAAGTTATAATATGAAGTGTTTTTAGTTCAATTTTTTTCTTATAGATTTACAGATGAGTAGATTTATCTATCTGTTAACAGAGAATAGGTTACTATACTATGCATTATATAAGGCAACTTTAACCTTTTCTTCTCAATAGGTAAATGTATATAAGGCTGATATTTTGGATTTGGGGCAACTGTTACTTACATGGAAAAGCTACAACTGCTTTTGTGCGTCCTGAATTCTAGCTTAATCATCTATTTCAATTGATGGGACAGCTGAAATTTTTGAGGATCTCACCCCCATATGAAAAGTTTGCTTTGCTATCTGCAGTTACATAAACCATGCAAACTCATAGGAATGTTCTCCTTTTAGCATTTTCTTTCTCAGTCACATAATCACCATAATCAGACACACGGTGATAATGACAGTGCTTAGCCTTCACATTAGCCTCTCAGTTCAAAACCCACAGGAGATATTGATTAATTAATCTCTCACTGTCTTTCTTGTTTGACAGCTTTATATAGACACCAAAAAATAGCCATGCCTCTTTCTTTTTTGTTTGACAGTCTTCTCTGAACAACAACAACAACAAAAAAAATGCTATTGGCTGAGAGAATAGATATAATGCATATGAACATAAAAAAAATCAGGAAATTCTTTTTTTCTCTGTTCAAGGTTTACCATTGCAACTTTTTCTCTCAGTAAAATGGTGCAATTGTCTCAGTGACATACTCATCTCTGAGAAATAATACTTAACACCCAATATTTACAGAAAAAGAGGTTTATTTTGGCATACATTTTGCAAGTTTCAGTGTTTGCACGGTTCATACACTGACCCAGGAAAACCAGAAAGCAAAGGGAGGAGCCAAAGAAAGAAATATACGATTCCAGGTTGAGACTGCAGTGGTGGCTTTGTTGACTAGGCCACACCTCTTACCAGCAAAATATCAATAGTGTTCTCATAAGTCTGTCACTTTCCAAAAGCCCCATAGATAAACCCTGGATGCTGTGCACTTGGGGAACATAAACCTTAAGGAAAGTGTAACGTGTTTATATACTGGAACTAGAAATCTGTTAGAGGGGGAAAAAATGAAGATTTAGTTATGACAGATGTGATCATTTTGGCCAGGATGAATGCTAGAATCCTGTTTAGTTTTCTTTTAGTTTCCAGAGGAGCATTATCCATGCAGCACTGCACACCAAGTTCTTTCTTCTCGAGTATTTTCTGCTCAGCGTTTTGACTGAGTAAACTTGAGTAATTTTCTCATCTGACGGATGGGACGGAACCAAAAGACATTTTGTTCCCTCAAAATAAAGTCCATGTTGAAAGTGAGGCTATCTTGGCTTTCTGTATCTTACTTGCATATCCTGTCCCCTGAGCATGTTTATCTATTTATATATTGGTTGTTTGGTTTGGTGTGGTTTTACTACTATCTCTGCAGAGTATTCTGAAATACAGAGAATGCTATCCCATAAGCAAACTAAATTTTCAGTTCCTTTTATAATGGCCACACAGAGCTTAGGAAGAATGGTTAACTAAGATCAGTTAGTACCTGGAAAGATTTTCCAAAAAATGTGGAAAAATAATTTAATGAAGAAAATAATTGTTCATGTATTTATTTTTATAGAAACTCACATATGACTATACTCTTGAGTTGCATCCATTTACCTATAAAAGTTTCCAGTTTATATTACTTTATGGCTGAGTAGTACTCTATTATACAATAAAACCACTTCTAAAACATACTTATAAATGAAATAAATCAGTTCCATATGTATAAACGTTATATTGTCTCACTAGTGTGAGAAAATGAACTAAAATCCAAACTGTGCAATCAATATTGTGAATTGGGAAGAAATTATTCAGAAGAAAAGACCAACTGTGATGAAGGAAAAGGGAAGGGAAGAAAGGGAAAATAAAAAAAAGCATATTTTACACAGGATAGTTAAGATAGTTACATTAGCTAGCTGCCCTTAGTTCACTGCAATGAAAATTTTGTGCTAATATTGTTGGGACATGGTTTCATGCCTATATTTTGTACTCTGAATAACCACTACAAAGACAATGTGTTAATTACTGTAACTCTTCTACTAACCTATTTTGAAATTATTTGTTATTTTTATTTTTTCTCTTTAAAATAAAAGAAAATAAATAAAGAGAAACTCACAGTAACACTGTAATAGCAAAACAGAACAAAATCTTCAAAACAATAAAGCCAAGAAGCTAAGAAATTAACTAAAATTGCAAACTAGATATATTGAATGTAAAAAACATTTGATATTTAGCAAATAGCATAAACTTGTTTTGCTTCTTAGTATAGACATTATTAAAACAAAAAAGAAAAATGACAACCTATACATTATCATTTATGGCTGGACTCAAATAAGAGCTTGTACATGTGAAAAATTTGCATTATTGATTTTTGCATAGTAG
Organism: Hydrochoerus hydrochaeris; assembly: GCA_004027455.1. NCBI lineage: Eukaryota > Metazoa > Chordata > Mammalia > Rodentia > Hydrochaeridae > Hydrochoerus > Hydrochoerus hydrochaeris. The sequence goes on along the minus strand of PVLA01003543.1, from coordinate 81,463 downwards.
TTACTGCTGTATTAGACTGGTAAAGTGTAAAGCCCAATACCAATATTTAGATACATTTTGGACATGTAATTAGAAATCTGATTGCAGAGGAGAATGGGATAATATGAGAAGGCAATTTGATATCAACATACTGTTACTGTGGAAGAAATACTTCCCTACAAAGCTCTGCATCGGAAGGCAGAAAGAGAGAAATCTTTGCATTAAAAATTTAAGAATTTGAATTATAACACCACTAAAATTTAAAAGAAATCTCAAGGATAGCAGAAAAATAATCATTACCTAATGAATGAACGTTGAATGAAGCTTAGCAGAAATGAGGTTTGGAGTAGGAAGGCTCCATGTTCTACACACAAACTTTAGTAAATCATTAAAGAAAACAGTTACACACATACAGATGGAGAGAGGACCTGTTGATTCCCTCTGGTAACTTACTGGGTCTCTGGATGACTGAAGTGTGTGTCCCTCAAATCCTATTGGTACATGGAATGCTGAACATCTAAATTGAAAGTATTCAGAGATGTGGTGAAGAGACGATTAGCATCTAATAAGACCCCTCACTGAAGAAGTTAGGGCTTCTATTTAAAAAGCATCAGAGCAATAAATTATACATGCTCTGCCATGTGAAATTATGAGGAGAATGTGGCTATTATTGAGTCAGGAAGTGAGCCCACCATGGACACTGAATCTGATGATGTCTTAATTGTGAACTTACTATAACTTTAGTAACCGCAAGAAATAAACTGCTGCTTTTAAGAAATCATTTTTTTTCATGGAATTTTTTGTTATAGAGTCTTAATGGACTAAGACAAAAGATTTGGCTAATGATAACACGAGCAAATATAGACATGTCACTACATAACCATTGGATGACACTTGTAGAGTAACACCTATTTAGCACACATGTGAATATACACTTGCGCACACACAATGGTATGTAGTAGTACTGTGCATAGACTGGTACATATTAATATATAATAGCCTTTACAGACACTTATGCAATGAAATCCAACATTCAGAATGAAAACAAAATTGAATACTTAAAAATTCTGAAAAATTTTAAAGTAAATATTATAAAGACATAAAGTGGGCTAATATAATTTTGAAAACATCTTAGAACATACAAACTATGAAAATAAAATCTATACAACATGAAGAGGACACAATAAATCAGTGCATTACAGTGAAGAAGATATTTTGCAGTATAAACAAAAATTTACCTATTAAAGTCAATAAATCTGTGTATATAAAAGAAACAAACTTCCTGCATTATAACAAAACCACTAAAGTAAATTTAAATAACAAAAGACTCTAAACTGTTTATGCAGTTGTTATATCCGGTATATATTTGGGTGAAAGAATTATAAATATGAGTGTGAAGAGAAGGAAAATGCATGTAAATTTCAGGAGATCATGACGAAACTAGAATATCCACCTTAAAGGAGGGAGGGCTTTTTTTATGTCTAAAGCAAAAGCAAATGTTTGAACATGTTCACTCTATGGGTCCAGAACTAATGTTATAAAAATATTTTCCATCATTTATATATCTTAATTTATACTTTCATGCATGAAAAACTTATCAACATCCTATTTGATACATACTTTGTGGGTAAATTTGAACCAATGTGTTCAGTCATCTGTGCCAGATAATTTGGAGAATTGTACAGATTTTGTTAAACCAGGTGAGGAAAAATTTGAATATCATTATCTTTTTTGAATACAAGAGATATATACAAGGTAAGTAAAATGTCACAAAAGTTTGGGGAAAAAATAGAGCAGTTAATCAGACAACATATACTTGAAATGTGTGAGTATAAATTCATGGCAAACAGGAATTTCAAGGGGGCCAGTGATACAGCGCAATGTCATAGGCACCTGCCTGGCAAGCACAAGATTCTGAGTTAGATTCCCAGTATAAATAAATAGATACATAAATAAATAATAAATAAATGGAAAGCAAAAGTCTTAGTATTCTGATTACCACAATTTGTGAAATTCATTACTAAACTTTAAATAGTACTAACAGAATGATTAGCAATGACATTTGAAAACTACTAATGTGTATCTCTTCTATATCTGAAACTTGTATATATTTCATGTCATATATATATAATATATATATTCCATGCCATATATGTACATAATATATATATATATATATATATATATATATATATATATATATATATATGCAAATATCGATTATTGGGTCAATGGCCAATGGCAAAATTTTTACATTAATTCAATGTACCATTAATACTATATTATATACTCACTTGGGTTTAGGTATTAATACTTACCCTAGAAAACACGTTTTTATGATTCAACACAAAATAAACCCACAAGTAATTAATTCTTAGATATGCTTATTCTTAAAATTTTACCTAAATTCATGGAACTGGTGGCTCTAGTAATGTGCACACAAGGCCTTCTTAATATGTGATAACTCTCCTGTGTACCCCAGCACCTGAATAGCAGGTTATTTTTAGGGAGGCATCTATCCTTTCTTCATCAGCTTTCATATGGAAACATTTAAACTTCAAACGTATAAACATACTATGGAATGTAAATGTTATATTAGTGATAAAAGTAGCTTTATGAAGCACCATTTCTGTAACTAATATTTTTTCAGTAGCCTTTATTTGTTTTTACATAATATTATGAACAATAACTTATGGTTTTTAGATATCATGAAGTTAAATACAAATTTAAAAATCTTATCTTTGGAGATGCTATGCTGACTTGCAATTCTCACAGAGATTCTATCCCATATGTTTGCTTTCTTCATCTGTGAAAAATGTCATATGGCAATGCTCCTCACAGGAAAATCAAAAATTATATATTTCAAGTTGTTAGTTTTAAAAAAAACATAATTAAAGTTGCAAAAGAAAACTTGCTTACACAAAAATCTCAGTATTCCTACATGACTTGTCTCTAAATGAATATATATATATATATATATATATATATATATATATATATATTTACATGTATATTTTTCATTTAAAAATGTATAAAAGTTAAACTTGGCAGATAATAATTAGAAAAGTAATCTCCAGATCATTTCTGCACTTCTATATGAAAATAATGTTCCATGAATTAAAAAAAGATACAAAATTCAAGGGAAAGACTGGTAAATTACACAGTAGTAAGAAGACTTAAAAATTTGATAATATTAGAAATGTTAATGGTGCACTAAGGTAGTGCACACATTCCATGTATTGAATACAAGTTGTCTTGTACTTAAATCACTTTATAATAGCACCCAAATGATATCCTTTTGCTTATTAAATACCTTATATCCAAACTTGCTTTGAGTCTATTAATGTTTAATAAATGTGAACTAAGTAGTTTCGTAGAGCACTTTTGTTACTGAGATACGTATCCAGCCCTTTTAGTTTTTACTTTGAAATAAAGTCCCAATAAGTAAACCAAATTAGCTTTGAACTTGTGATCCTCTTGCCTCAGCTGTCTAAATTTACTGTTATTTTTTACACACTATTTATATTATCTTTATGACAACAAAACAAACAAAAAATGACAAAAATGCATTTGCATATTTGAAAATAAAAACTTCTAATAAGCAGAATTTTGAATTCTGCCTTACAATGGATGGTAAGTTATGAATATCAGCAAGAAAAAATTTTCAATGTTATCTTTCAAATAGTAAATATTAATGGAAGAGGTTAAAATTCAATGTAAGAAAGATAACTTCTATGTATATAATAAACATAATATATACATAGAAAGGTAAATTGATCATTTGTTTCACATATTAATTTTATGGAAATGCAAACTTGCATGTAAAGTTTACTATAAAGAGTTCTAGAAAACAATCATAGAAGATAAAGATCTAGAAAAAATACTTGGAAGAAGAAGAAAATGGTCCCCACTTGGGAGTGGTCCCAGGAGTGTTTCCACGAGGTCCCTTTGTCAAGGACTTTCCATGGAAAAGCAGAGACCTGCTCAAATATTTGGTGATTCAGTGGGTTTAAAATGACCAATTCAAACATAGTTTCTCTAAATCAGTTATTCACCAAGCAGAATTAAAAAACAAAACAAAACAAACAACACACTGATTTTTAAAGGAAATGATTATTCTGTAGCTTTATTTCCTCCAGTGTTGGCTCTGAATGTGGGAAGGGTTTTTAACTCTGCCCTGAAAGTAGTTTTCTGAAAAGGTGCATTCGATTTTGCCTGAGGAATTCTGTGCTGTGCAAAGTTCTGCTGCATCTTTTTATTTTACTTCTGGTCATTGTTGCTGACCACCAGGCTCTACCTCGGGCCTTTCCACTTGCTCGCTGTTTACTTATGTGTTAACTAACTAAACTGTTTTTTGCAATAGCACTACCTTCTGTTTCATCAAGTTAGACGTATTAGGGCTTTGAAGGAATATAGCTAATGTTTCTTCAGCATCAACTGGGACACAACTATATATTTAAAAGTTTTTTATTTTAAAGAGAATCAAATACAACAAAACAAAACAGAACAAAACAAATCGGAACAGAGCAATGCAAGCAACGCATGACTTCCAAACAAGACAACAGGAAATCAATAGTGGCAACTATAAAATCTCCTGTTTTCTTCAAAATAGTTGTCCATATTTTAACACACAATAAAATAGAACAAAACAAAATAGTATAAAACCGATTGAAACAAAAGAATGAAAGCATTCTGAGACTTCAAAACATAGGAAATCAACAATGGCTACAATAATGTCTCTTGTTTTCTTCAAAATAACTGTCCATACCTCCACACAGAATGAAATCAAATTATAGAAAACATATTAAAACCAATCAAAACAAAAGAATGAAAGCATTGTAGGACTTCAAAACCAAAAAACAGGAAATGAATGATAGTTACTAAAATGTTTCATTTTTTTCATAACAGTTATCCATACACATAATAAAATCAAATAAAACAGAATAAAACCAATCAAAACAAAATAATAAATGCAATATAGGACTTCAAAACAAGATGATAGGAAATTAAAAATGGCTACCATAATGTCTCTTTTTCTTCAAAATAGCTGTTCATACCATCACACATAATAAAATCAAATAAAACAAATAAAACAATCAAACAAAAGAATAAAAACACTATAGGAATTCAAAACAAGATGATAGGAAACCAATCATGATTACCATAATGCATCATAGTATGTTCAAAATACCTGGCCATATCATCAGGCACAGTAAAATCTAACAAAACAAGACAGAGAACAACCAAATTTAACAAAATTATGAAACAATACAAGAGTTCAAGAGAAGTCAATAAGAAATTAACAGTAGTTACCACCTTCCTCTCCTAGGTGTTTCCTCTGCTATCATTTTTATAATATCTATTGTGCTTTTTGGTTTCCACTAACTTTTTCTGTTTTTATGCTAGGGTTCACCTGAATGAGTTCAAACCATTTCACCATGAACATGATCTCCAGTTGCATCTATTTACCTACAAGAGCCTCAAGATTATTCTATTTATAACTGAGTAGCTTTCTGTTGTATAAAAATACCATATCCTTCTTTTCCATTCTGTGGTTGATGTGCAAGTTACCTTTGCTTTTTTCTGGTCTCTGTCACATGGAACGATTTTTATCCTTTGATTTTCTGTCTATGAATTTCCTTTTAAGTTAAATTTGCTTCTTATATACAGTATATTGATGGATCTTGTTTCTTGATCCATTCTCCCTGTTTCTTTTTATTGCTGAATTAAGGCCATCTACATTAATGGTTACAACAGCATACATCCAAGGTTTCCATCATTTTCCTGTGCTTCTCTTTTTTATCTATGTCTTCCTTAGCTATTCTAAGCAATCCTTTAATTATCATTATGTTTGTGATTTATTCTTTTATCTGAGACATTATTTCTGATTTGATTACTTTTATAGTCTCATGAAATTGTCTCTTTGCTTCAGTGCTATCCTCAGAGATCTCAAGGGTATAACTTCCATTTTCTTCCATGACTGTATTTCTCAGAGTTGTTCTGTGTGGGCTGGAGGTCTGAGATTGCCTTTGCTCATTTGTCTTGACATTCTCTTAGTTCCTCCCAAGCTGTTTACAGAGTCCCAGGTACTTTCCACATTGGCTGCCCCTCTGCAGTGTAGGGGAATGGGACAGGTACCTGGGTTTCTGTGACCCCAGGTTCCCAGGGAGGTAGCAGGGCATGGATCAGGCTTCTCCAGAACCGCACAGCTACAATGGGCTTCCCCAGTGGCCAGGGAATGTGTGATGGTGAGGAAGCTTCTTTCAGTCGGCGTGTCTACTTCCATGATGGTAGCAGGCACACAAGGGTGTGTTTGATTCTTCCACTGGGTGATGGCTGCCCAAAAGAAGCAATAGCCTCCAACGGTGACCTACAGTTGCAAGAGGCTTACCTGGTTGCATGTCCCTGCTTTTTCTGGATGCCCACAAAAAGCAAGCCTTCTGATGGTGGGGGCCAGCAGGTGGAGGCGGATCTGGCTGGTTCTCTCTGCCTGCACTGGCTGCCATCAGAGTGTCAGCCTTCCAATGGTGGCAGCAGACAGCTGGAAGGTGGAGGTGAGTCTGGCTGGTTCTCTTTGCCCCTGCTGGCTTCCTGCAGGAAGCAAGCCTTCTGATGGTGGTGGTTGGCAGGCGGAGGTGGATCTGGTTCTCTCTGCCCACACTGGTTGCCCAAAGGAATCCCACAATTATATTTATTATCTGAAATACTTTAGATAGCTTATGGTTTTAGCTATGACTTCTAATAGTATTGATATTGGTGTGAAGCATTTCAATTATAAATAAGTTGTTTCACATCTCTACTCACAGACATTCAAATCTAAATCATCAGAATCATGGATTCCAAACAAAAAGGGTCACTGAAAAATAGGAAAGCATAATGTTCGTTTTGAACTCAAAAGAGATAAGAGATGATATGTAAAATGTGAGAGGAGAGAGCTTTTCACACATGGGTCCAGAACCAAAAAAGATTTTGCTAGTTCAAACTGTATCTTTTAAATTTGTTCTCTAAAGGATAGAGAAAAATTTCTGGTACTGTAAGTACAATCTAAACAGAAACTTAAAAGCTGTTTGCTTTTCTTTTATATCATTTATTTAAATCTCTAGGATTTATTTCCTGCATCACAAGTATATTTGCCTCAAATCTTCACATTCTGTCATACTCAAGCTGATAAATTTTCCCTTTGTAGTCAAAACTGAAAAAATTCTAATAAATATTTGTCAATTCTAATGACTAATCTTTAGCACAAAGAGCTACAAAAATACACTTTTTTTCAGAGATTAGTAAAAACCCTCTTCCTTAATACTATGCAACTTCAAATGTAAACAGCATATTTCATTTGGTTTTCTAATTCTCCACGGCAGTCATGCTGTGTACAAGTCACTGTATGAAATGCGAAGTGGTCTTTGTTCTAAAGAAGAGCTCGAGGACATACGTCTTGGAGGAAATGCATATTAACACAGTGCTAAAAGATTTTATATACTGGTGACTGCAAACTTTTTGTTTTACCCAGATTGTTTCTACTTATTGGAATTAAAATCCTGCAAATACAATTGAGAATAATTTCAAGCTGGAACTAAAACAGTGGAAATGCTTGAAATATGGGCGAACATATTCATACAGTGCAGATTAAAATAGTATTGAATATTTATTTTATAGATAGCTTTCAAGTTAGAGGAAAGATATTTTTAAATTGACTTAATTACATGTCTGAGTTTATAGATGAGTGCAACTCAAACTCTCCTAAATTATCTACTTGTACCTTGAGTGTACTGTAAAAACTTTTTTGTGAGCAACTGCTAACCCCTGCAAAAGCCTGACTGTATCTGGTTACAGTCATTAAATTTGTGTATTCACAGCATGAAGAAGTACTTAACATCCAACTGGGTATATTCCAACTCACTTGACTTCAAGGTATTCACCAAGAAAAATGTACAAGACACATAAAAAAGTTTTTAAAAATGTAAGATGATTGTATTTTATAAAAAACATACAAAATGTTTGTAGAAAAAATAAAGGACTAAGCAGACATTTTACATTATCTTATCACTGTGATGAATGCAAAAGCCTGTGAAATCCATAGAACAAACTGCTATGCTATACTTTATGATTGAGTAAGTATTAAATTTCATTGTCAATAAAATCTCAAAAAAGCAACATAAATGTGAAGGAATCACTGAAGTTCATCATGCATAACATCTTCAAATTGAAGTTCTGGAGGTGATTTTGTCAGGAAAAAGTCTCCAGGCAAATAGTTACTTGTTTAAAGAAGCATAAAAGATGATATCTTAGTGCTGAAAATTGAAGAACATCGAATGGACACTGATACCTACTTTCTCTGTTTTCCTGGTTAAACAAACTCTGTTCTATTTAACACAATCTATTACATTGTGTTAGACTTGAATAAAGAACCAGTTACTACATGGTAATTCTGATTAAGGTTAGGATTAGTTAGTTGCTTTTCCTTCAGTCATCAGTTACCTTACTCCCCTCTTTTCCCTGTAATGCATCCTTATATGAGCTTTTATACTGGAGAGTTGTCATGATCACATCAATCTTCATGCAACTGTAGCTTTAAACTCCAAAATGTAGATTATTTAACTTTAAATCATATTAAGTATCATTGCGCACTATTATTTTATGATGTTTGTAATTCATCAGTAACAAGTAGGTATAAAATATAGTAGTTACTTTATGAATCATATTCTCTTCTCTTTCTTGAAGACAAAAAACTACATTTTCCAGTTTTTGATGTTTTTACCACATATTATGCAGACAGATGCTAACTGGATGTTTCTCAACTACTAATTGCAGTTGACCTTTACAGGCATTAAATATGGACAATAGTAAACTTAGGGGAACAATCCATTGTAGTTTTAAGATCATTTTTGCTAGTAAATGCACCTAAATTTCTGAATTTAAAAGTAGATTATCCCTCTGAACCTGCATTAAGAGAGAATGAAAAGCTTCCCTGAGTTCCCATTTGGTTGGCTCTACATCTCCTAAAAATCACAGGGAGGTGATGTCTTTCTGTGTGGCCCAGGATGGTGTCACATCCTCAATCCTCCTCCCTTGGACTCTTGAGCCCCAGAATCACAGGAATCCACTCCACTGGCACATTTGCTCCGCTTGAACATTCTAGGTCTATGCTTCTGCTCTGTCTCATACTATCCTTTAACAGTAAGGAGCTAAGAGTCAAGTGTCTTTGACAAAGTGAGAATAAAAAAGTAATCTCTGCATTTATTTTTCTTTTTTAAGTCCTACTTAACTATTCATTTTCTAAGAAAGAGTTTTTTTAATGTGCCCTTTCTAAGTACTATCTTAAAAGAAATGAAATTAAAGAATCAAAAAAAGCATCATAATTAGTGCGCAGGAAAATTAGAGTACGTGAATAAAATAGCCACAGTGGAACTATTCATATCAACTGAAAACTACTCGAATGTTCATGAATGATAAGCAGATAAATTGTGAACACTCACCCAATGCAGTTTCATACAACACAGCCCTGTAATATCCATGAATTCAGTAAATAATATTGAGCAAAAAAATCAGCCAAAAGCCATTATATGGCATATGAACACTGGCACAAAAAATAACAATAATGATAATAATATAGATTTTTATCTCTCTGTTGCTCAATCTAATGATTGATTGATTGAAAGATATAGATATTTTGTGATGTTTCTTATATTTTGTTTCTTGAACTGAGTTTCAATTCAATGGATATGTTCACTTTTTGAAAATGTATCAACCTGCATATGTAGAATATGTGTGTTATCTATGTGCATATTATTTAATTCACAACTCAAAACTGATTAAAAATAGAGAGAATGTAACTATGCCAACATATAATGTGAGCATATGGTATGATTTTTTTCCTATAGTGAGTAAATGTTATTCTGTCAAAAAGAAAAGTGAAATATAAGGGAACATATATGTTTTCCTTTAATGCATAGTAAGTCAAACCAAATATTCTACCTTATGACTATATTACTTTAATTTTATATTTTTTCTTTAATATTCATACCTTTCCATATTTGCCACTTCCCTTGCTGAGAATAAAAAATTAGTTTTCATCATTTTATAGTAGCTTCTAACCAATAGCTTTTAATTTGCTAATCAATTGTTATCAATTTATTCATGATTTGTTACACACTAATTAAAAATTTTAGGAATTCTACCTTTACAACAAAAATATTACCATACTCAAACAGATAGCTTAATGTGCAATTAGTCCTAACATTAGTAATTATATGGAGGTATTCAAGAATAATAAATCATAATGGATATAATGTATGCAGAAGTACTGTATGCTGCTGTCTGCCTGGAAATTCATAGGAAAGTTAGAAAATGTTTAATTGAAACTTTCATTGAAATCATTATAGATATGCATTTGTTTATAAGAAATATCTCTGATAAGCTAGGTTTTTTACAGTTTGCCAAGTTTTCACAGTAGCAATACTTTTGAAAAGCTATAGAACAATATTATTAGTTATGAAGAGTGGTACAATTTACAAATTTTATTCAAGTTTTCTAAGTTTTACTTCTTCATATTTGTGTGAATGTGAGAGGGTTCTGTACAGTTTTATCCCCTATATAGGACTGCATATTCACCACTATCACCAAGAATTTGAACAAATCCAATATTTGCTAATTATATATAATTAATAATATATAATATACAATATTGTCTTCTTTCTCCACCCTCCATTCTCTCTCTAACTTCTAGCAAATACCAGTGTGCCTTCTATTTCTTGTTTTTTCATCTAAAAATATTGCATCATTGTATCATAAAATATGAAACATTTTGATTCTTTCACCCTGTGTAAATTTCTGGCAGATATATTTCTGGGTCATTTTCTGTAATACAGAAAAATCCATTTGACTATTCATTGGCTGAAAGAAATCTGGACTGGTTCCAGTGCTTAAATCAGCTCAGATTCACTGTGCAAGTCAAGTTGCAAAGGATATTTGCATATACAGATCTAGCTGGAGGAGAATAAACGTGGGCGATAGTGAAGGAAGTAAGGTTAACTTCTTTAGCAACAATAATGTGTCAAGAAGTTCCAAAGGTGTGGACTAAATCACCAATCTGTAAGTAAGTGAGTATTTGTGGGGAGTTCACCACGGGTAGAGTGTTATTTGATTTGATGGTAACAATTTTCCCCTTTAGAAGTTCTTTTTTCACATGAAAAACAAAGTCCTTTTTAGTTTTCTTAGATACAGTACTTAGATCTGTAGTATTCAGCCAGGCGTGGTGGCTCACACCTATAATCCCAGCACTCAGGAGGCTGAGGCTGGAGGATTGTTGTGAGTTCGAGACCAGCCTGTGCTACAAAGTGAGCTCAAGGCCAGCCTGAACTGCATAGCAAGACCCTGTCTCAAAAAGACAAAAAAAGATCTGCAGTATTCGGAGGAGCAAATGTTTCACATCTTCCACGGTGACGTTTCAAACCTCAATTCTTGCTGCTGTAAGTGGAAGTGAAAACACGTCTTCATAATGTCTTTAAATCGGTTATAGCTCTGCTGTGGGGCTGGCAATCAGACGTTCAAAACTTGGCAACATCAGATGAGAGCCAAGCAGCTTTTCTAATGTATTTTTAAATGAAAGTCATAAAGAAAACTCCATTTCATTAAGTGCTTGAAGAAAGTGTCTAGAAAATATATTCAGTTAGAGAAGCCCAGTTCCCAAGTGAGTCCCGTCATTCCACAGCAGGTGAGTTTATTTTCCACGGTGACTGAGTTTTGTGCTATTGAGATATTTTCCTTGTCACCTTAGGCAAGCTGGATGGTTAATGGGATCACTAATAGGATATACATTCAGTTATGGGGTTCTAAACTAGCTTGGATTTGCTATGACTAAAATCAATTACCACAGCCCACTGGTCCACAGAAACCGGGAGGGTATTCCCATTTACGTTCCTATTGAACAGCTGTTGTCAGGCCCCAAGAGAAGACAAATATTACCAACAAAATTGATGCTAATTAGCACCCATGTTGGCAGTCAGAATAGAGACACCAAGAGGAAAATTTGCAAAATGAGGCTGGTTAAGGGCAGTAAAAAATTTGTCTCACTAAAATTAACCAAGTATAATAAATGACTTTCCATTGCCTTTTCTGAAAACCCACATTCTTCACTTAATCAACACATAAAATGACAATTTTGTGATTGATGTGATAGTGTTTTTGCATTCCATTATTTATTCAATTATTTTTGCTCCAAATTATCAATACCAGCTAACTTGTACAACTGCCACATGTAACAGGATTACTGTATATGTTTGCAAAGACAAACGTGCTGCCTTATATATTAGCATTGGCAAGTTTCGTTCAGTCAAGAAAGATTAGACTTTTGCTTAACAGAGTAGATAATAATTCTGTTGGTTGTGACTCAAAATTTGAGCTGCACATATTCACTTAGCTTAATAAAATTCAATATAATAACATAGTTATTCAATTACAGTTTAATGTGATTGAATTTTAGAATGTTCCCTGCATGCAAGTTTAGACTTGAAAAGTAAGAAAAGACTGTACAAGTTTCTTTCTTAGTGCATAAGTTATCAGCCAAGTTTAATTAGTATTTTTACATTTCATAACATCAGTCTTCAAAAGGAAATATTACTCATGATGAAAATATTTTATTCCAGTGAAATCAAAACTGAGGCAGAAAAGTTCATTGAAAATTGACTTTCTGTTGGAAAAAAATTATATAAATACCATTCTGCATTTATGACTGTCATGGTAGGAAGGAAGAACTGATGTCTAAATTCAATAAAATATTTATGCTGTCATTTTTCTTTGAAGGTGGAATTGTCAATGGAGTAATACTGGATTAGGCAGCTGGTGTGACAGGAAGCATTTCATTGATTGTGACAATGTCCTTTGTTGACAGGCCTGCGCTTTCCTATTAAATAGATGGAGTACGCTGGTGGGGATTTAAGGTGCTTATCAAATAAACTTTCCTGGTGATTCAACTAATCACACATTCAATCACAATTAACTTTTATGCACCACATAATATTTTTACTCCTGCTCTGACCAATGGAATCCTAACCATTTCGTTTTCTCCTGTGCAGTTGAGCTCTGTGCCTTTCACAACATTTCACCTAATTGTGTAAACGGCAAGAGGACATTTCTTACTGATAATAGAACATGCACAGTAAAATAACAAGATAATACATTTGCAAACGTAAAAAACTTCAGGGCTTATGTCTCCATAGGAGTCTTGAAAGGTAAATCAAGTATCTTGAAACCAAAGTTAAAGGAATTTGGATTTGGATTTTCTAACTGCTTATATATAGAAAGTAAATGCTACTTTTAATGTAGATATAGTTTCCTTAGATTTTAGTACATATATATCATATATAGTTCATTTTTATATAACTTATAATATATTTATATATATTATATTATATATATGATTCTGCCTGTTATTTTATTTCATACTCTATGCCTAACTGTGTATGAGGCACAATATTCCTTTAGTGAATTTAGTTCTCACAGGTTTCTTATTACACACACATCTCACTGCATTGACTTCAGCTAGCATACTAGACGTGCATGTATTTCTATTTATTTAGAGTTTAAACTTGGGCCAATGTATGTTCACCTAAAGAGGCAATTTATACTAAAGAAGAAAACTTTCTGTGTAGAATTATTAGGGAATTAATATGCATCTCTAAAATATTGATTGCAGTTTGTTGAATTTGTTTGTTTATTGGTTTTGTCTTCAACTGATGAATTTAACAAGTAAATTCCACTGGAAGTTGAATACTAAAATGATTGGAACCATTTAATTTTACCTATGCATGCCGGTGACCTGTCACAGAGTTGGTGCTAAATAAGTGACTGTTTAAGTGTTAAATATGCGCATACAACACACACACAGAAACACATATATATATTATTTATTTATTCATCTATTTATTTAAATAGATATCAGTTGTATATGGGGTCATTATCTTAATTCATTCTACAATTCTGGGGAAGACGACTGAGGTTGATTTCAACACCCAATGCAGAATTGGCCAATTGTTATGAATTAAAAACTGTGGTCAACTTAACACCAGCAGAATTAAATCAACATGGTACTGAGGATAGATGTTCCACAGGAAGAAAGTTGCCAGCATAAATAGAGACTAGAGAAGGAGAAGGGAGGCACTGAGGCTTTGTGGGTTTACCTACATGTTGCTGTTTGAGATGTTGGTTCTCCTGGACAAGGTCTGGTCTTTAAATTGAGCATTGCTTCGTGGCTCCAGAGGGGAAGACATGTGCCACTTAACCTCCAGGATGAACTCGTCCTTTCATGTACTCACCTGTGCTTGCTTATGTCGGAGGAGCTCAAGACCTCTGTGTCTCTGAGGATGGCTGTGGAACTTTTCAGGACAGCCCTGGTCTTTGTTGTGCGTGTGGCTTCTTAGCTCCAGCGTAGAACCCTCAACCTACCAGCACAGCTCCTTCACCCTGCTGGCATAGACTTTCTAGTTTCCACCGCTGACCTTTCGGCCTTCCCATCACGTATCCGTACAAGAGACTGGCATGAGTCCTTCTTGTGGGCTCTAGACCTCCAGTTGGACCTGTGGGAGGCATTGTCATGAGCTCTGGGTCTTCAGCTGGACTCATGCAGGACATTGCTATGAGATTTAGGCCCTTGGCTGAATATTCTATGTCTTTGGTGTTGTGGATACATTTATGCAGTTTCTTGTGTTAACTTTGGGTGAACATCAAAAAATAATATTACAAATCCTGTGTCCTGATTTTGATTGTTCTCCTCCCAACCTCTGACTACAGCACCAATGAAAGCAGAATTTTGCCAAATGCCTCTGATATCTGAACTGTTTACAAACAGAAGTATTTGTAAACCAAGTGTTGCTTCTGAAACTTGAGCTGGATCATATTGATAGGGAGAAGGGAAAAATAGAGGCAGTGTCAGTAGTTAAAAACTATGCATCAAAAAGTCTGTGAGTTTCAGCAGACAGTGTAAAGTAGACCAAAGTTGCTATTCAAGAGGATCCTGGATAATTTGGATTAGAGGGGGAAAAAAACAAACATTAAAAGGCCACCTGATAAGAAACATCAAGTTATCAGCAAATTTTGCATAGAACAGTCAAATAGGGAAAGGAAATAGAATCAAGATTTTTCAGACTGGAAAGATGAGGGTACAAATAAAGTTTTAAAGATGTTTCTGTGTATATAGACATATCCCTCAAATTATTTACTAGTAATATTGCAAGTGTAAGGGATTACTTATAGCTGAATTAAAGAAAGTACACTTCTATAAAATAGGCAGGATGTTTAATGGATTCAAAACCCAAAAATTGCTCTGGAGTAAGTTCTAGGTGAGTATAGATGAATTTAATGGCAGGAATCAGATCCTTAGTGAGTTTATAAAAGAAGCTATTCAGAAAATTGGGGGACTGGTAAACTGCCTGCCTGGGTTTGCCTTATGAGTTTAATCTCAGGCAAACTATTGAATTGTTCTGAATATTACTTTCCTCATCTAAGATTAATATTTTGAATTTTTAAAAGTTGTCAGTAAAATAGATGAAGCAAAAAAAAAAAAAAAGAAAAATTGAGAATAAAATCTAGCTAGCAATTGGTGGGTACTCAGTCTCCTAGACAGAACGGAAACAGTGATGGTGATGGTGCCATCATGACCTCCAAATGGATTCTAAATATATAATGAACTCTGCTTCCCAATCTTACACTAGGATTGTTCCTTAATTTAGAGTATTTTTCCAATATGGGATCAATCCCTAATCTCACTAATTTCCTTTTCAAACTTGGGCGTGCATTGGTTTCGTATATGTGACAGCTCTTCCTTTAACTGTATTATCATTAATTGCAATTGTGCACTTAATTTTACCTGGCATTAACAATAACCATCTCTCATCCAGTCACGTCCACTGTTTCTCACTTACTTTAGTAGAAGATTATTTTACATTTGCTTCTCTCTCAAACGTCAAGATTTCTCTCTCCTTCACTTCTGACTGTTTTACTTTCTTTCTCACTTTACAAAATAATAGAAACTTATTTTAAAAATTAACAGATTCTCACATTCACTCATTTTTCTACTGTCATCCGTATTTCTTGACTCAGCCTTTTCTCTTAGGAGTATTGAATTCTCAGCATTATAATCTCAAATGTATCTTTCAGTTTGCACATTTTTTCCGGTTCACTTTAGACAATTCAAGTTCAGCCCTTCTAGAATTCTCTTCTCTTCAGCAATATTTTTTTCCTTTAGAACAGTTTTATTAGCAAACAAACAGCATTGTATTTTACCATTTAAAAAACTTCTCCTTCTTCCAGTTTTCCCTCCAATTTCTTGTTTAGTTTGCAGCAAATTCTTTTGTAATTGATGCCTGTAATATGATTTTAAATCTTACTCTTCCTGTTCCTCACACTTTTTTCTTTTTTCTTTGGGGTAAATGGATTAAACCCAGGGCACTACCAATACACTCTGCCTCCTTGTGTAACATGCCTAGCCTCCTCCCCAACTTTCGTAAAACTTAATTAAGGTAGTTATTTGTGTCATTTTTAAACCATGCCTGTACATTTTACCAAAGACCAAAATGTTGATATTTATAACCAGATTTCTTGGTTTTCATGTTCTGACAAAATTGCAGATATGTCAATGGGTTGATTTCCCTTTGGTTCTTTTCCTCTTCTGTCTTGTTTTCTGATTTCTCCTTTGAAATCATCAAGAGTCCTAGTGGTTCAAGTCTCTGCCTCTTGTCTACTGGTGCTTCCAGGATAATCGCATCCATTCTAGGCTGTAGATATTGGGCACGTTGTCTGTAAGTTATGCTGCTCTCTTGAGAAGACAGATCTGTCTGCTCTGAAATCTGCAAACTCAACATATGCAAAACTGAAATAAATTCTTTCTCAGCTCCTCAGAACTCTGACTCTCAGTAACCTTTATAATCTCTGTTGGTGAGAGCTTCATATTTCCAAATGTTCCGCCCAATATTTTCCTGACTTCTCCTTTTCCAACTAGTAAAATCCAAAGTTCATGTGCTTTAGCAAGCTCTGCTTGATCTTGTCTGTTACCTTACCTTCTATTACTTTTTCTTAGTAATTTTGCTCTTTTCACAATATCACTTCTGTCTTAAAAATCTCATAGAGGTTCTTAGTTTCTCTTTTCCTAGAATGACTTTCCACATTCTACCTTTTTCATCTTTTCTTAAAAGTCTTAAATCACAGGTCACTTTCTTGGTGAACCTTGCTGTAGGGATCCAAAGTGACATGACCATAACAATCTTGGTCATGCTGTCATCTGGCTTCTAGGTGACCATAGTTTTCCAAAACTTATAGGATAAAATGTCTCAAAGGTAATCAGACAATCATATAGTTCTGCATAATGATTTTTGTTTTCTCTCTTAACTGATGCTTGATATCTTAACACTCTTGGAAGGTCCAAGTGTATTCCAATACATTATTGGTTATCTTTGTCTAACTTAGCATATTATCTCCTTCCTTTTGGCTCAGAGCAGAAGGATCCTTATCTTGTTACTGTCTGACACATGCTTCAGTGCACAAGTCCCTAGTAAATCACATTATGAACAATCTTGTATTAGTCCTCTTTTTTCTTTGAATTCATAGTACTTCCTTGCTTTGGAAGATCGTTCTCCTGTGCCAGATTTTCCTAAGATACTTCCAGTAATCACCCTATTTGTAATTTTCCACCCCACCCCCTTTTCCAATATGCCCTGTCCATGCACCATATTCTTTTCTTTTCCTTTTTTCTTTTCTTTTGTTCTTTCTTTTTTTCTTTCTTTCTATCTTTCTTGGTTGTTTGCTTCCAGTTTGCTTTTGTTTTTAGTAGAGGGGATCAAACTCATGACCTTGTACTTGCTTGTGCTGCTGAGCTATGTCTCCAGGCCCTTTGTTTGTTTATTTGACTGTTCATTTGTTTTTCATCTTCTTTCATATTACAGAACACATTGCTTTCTAATAGCACACAATATGATTTTCCGATTCATCATATTTACTGTTGTTTATTTCTTTTGCTATCAATTAGAACATACTCTATAAGGCAAGAGATTTTTTTTTCTTTCTTGATCTCAAACAGCTACAAGAATATTTGAAACATAATTGATACTTAACAAAAATTTAATGAACAGGTGAATAAATTATTAACTCAGTCAGGCTGTCTGCAATACTATTTAAAGCAAATCACAGTAGAGCAGAAACAATTATATATTACAAATATATGCATTCAAGCTTTGAAGATTGTTTTAGATTGTGTTTTAGATTGAGAGAAAGCAGTATAAACTTCTGTTTAATTGTGTCATCCAAGGTTTGTAAATATCATTTACTTGACATACAAAAATTTTATAACTATAGTATTGTGTTTTATAGGGTTGAGGATATAACTCAGTGGAACAGCATCTGTCTGGCAAATGCAAGATCCTGAGTTTGATTTCCAGTTAAAAAAATATATATATATATACATATATATATATATATTTTGTATATATACATATATTTATATATATACATATATGTGTGTATTTATATATTATCTTTTAAATTATTTTTAATCTCATGATTTTAAAATATACAATATTGAACACTTTTATTGTGGAAATTTATAAATTTAACTTGGATTAAGACTTTCAGTGTTAAAGTTACAGTGCTCTCAAAAGAATAGATGCTAATCTCATAGCAATCTAAAACTGTTTATCAGGATACTGTAAAGTCTTCCTAGAAATATACAATATTATCAGCCATAGAATCCAGAATATAAATATATTTCAAATTGAATCATATATTGGCCAATGTATTAGACAATAAATGATTAAAATATGTTTTGGACAGATATTTGTTAATTTTTAAAATAAAGAATGCCTTATCAGAGAAACTGATACTCCAAATCCTAAAATGTTATTTTAGTATAAAAATAGAAGGAACATAATTAACAGTAAAGAGCAATATTCACACATAAGACAGACAAAGCCCAGAGATTTTCATCTGCAAATATAAATACTAGGACCCCATTAGTGGTTTTAACTGCCATTGGTGAATGAACATAGAAAAGTAATAAAATTTTACATTCTGATATCCAGTATACTTGCCAATCTTCTTGCAGTCAAAGAAATCATTATTATTCCAAAATTTTTAAATCTACAAATAAGATTTTTCTTTTTTTCAGCACTGAATATTTAGCCTAGGGCCTCTGGACTGAGGTGCATTTCCAGCCTTTTATATTTTTTATTTTGAGACAGGATTATGCTAGTCACTGCCTCATTCAGGCTGGGCTTGAACTCTGTCTTCCAGAATGCTGGAATCACAGGTGTTTGCCCTCATGCTCAGCTGCTAATAGAAATTTAAATACAATTACTTGCCATTGAGTATGTTAGAGAATATCCTAGATTCCGATATGTTTATTCCTCTAAAAAAATACATAAATAAAACACAATTTACACTTTGTGAAAAATATCCTTTTAGGCTTTATATATCATTTTTACCTTTCCTTATCTCCTTTTTGTATAATCTCAGTCTTCAGAAATCCTTCCATTCCACTTTCCATGCCTTGCTCCGTAACTATTTCCAGGGTTTGGATATGTTTTGAATGTGTCCACCAAAGTTTTGTGTATTGCAGGCTTAATCCTCAGTATGCTGATATTGGAAACTTGTATGGATCCTTTGAGAAGTGTGGCATAGTGAAAGATGATTATCTCTTTGGGGGAGCTGCCTTTAAACAAATTAAGTTATTTTTCATACAATCTTGGTTAATTCTTCTTCTTGAAAATAGGGTATTTGTGTACAGTCCACATATTTTACACTTGTCTTGGGGAGTTGGCACATGTACACAAAGCAACTTGTTTATTAATCCATTTTCCTATCCCTGCCCTCCTCCTCCTCTGGTTCCTCTTTGTCCCTTTGCATTCTTGTAGACATTAGTAATCTTGGTTAATGTGTACGGCAGCACGTACACAGTCACTGAGGTTACTGGGACCTTGTACCTGGCACATCCTTACCCTATCTGTTTCCCCATGCCCTTCCCTCATCCCTGTCCCTTGGTTCCCTGAAACTTTTTCCATCTACAAGGGAGCCATCCCTTACCTCAATCTGTCCTTTCTTATTTTACCCTTAAGTTTGTATTTTGCCTCACTCAAATAAGAGATGCCATATGGTAGTTGGGGTTTTTTTGTTTGATTTATTTCACTCAGTGTTATATTTTCTAGATGCATTCACTTTCCTACAAATGTCCAAATTTTTCCATTCCTTGTAGTCCAACAGTATTCCATCATATACAGATATAATAACATCTCTATCCAATCATCTACTGATGAGTGCAGGCTGTTTTCAGGATTTACAAATATTACAAATTGTGCTGTTATAAACATTGGTTCACATGTATGGTTGTGCTGCATTATCTGAAACTTTGGGGAAGATACCTAGCAGGGAGATCACTGGGCCACATGGAATTTCTAATTTCAGTTTTTTAAGAACTCTCCATACTGATTTCCATAATGGTTTTCTTGTTTACATTCCCACCAGCAGTACAGGAGTTTCCTTTTTTACCACGACCATGTTAGTATTTGTTATTTTTTTTTATGAGAGGTGTGTTATAGAACTAGCAAGCCTGGCTCTTACCTTTCTTTGAATTTCTATCTTACCTTGCAATTTTTCCTGTACCTATTTACACTATAATACATTCATCATGATGCACAGGGTCTGCATAAGTGCCAATTTCATTCTGCTTATGCTTTTAAACATTCAGACTAGGAACTAGGAAGCTTTATTTATAAAGTACCCTTCATCAATATGTTGTTAGTTACAGAAAAAGGACAAATGGAATTAGGAATCTAACACTATTCTAACACTGCTCTCTTTCTTCTCTTTCTGCTATTTATTCTTAACTGTGAGTAACAAAAGAAATTACTGTATTGTTAAGTTGGTAAAGAAAAAAAAAACCCAGGATATTTGCAGCTCAGTTTTTCCTCTCTTCCTTTTGCAAAGTAAGAATTTCCTTCTATTCCATGGGCGATAGACCCTGCTTCAATTTCCAGTTACTTTTAACTAAGTTTGCCTATTGGTGTTTTAAGTCGAGAAAAATGAATAGAGGAATTCCTTCTCCAGGGAAGGGAGAAATCTTTTATCACTAACAGTTTTTGGAATTTGTGATGAATGACCAAGTATCATAAGCAAGCCAATGTCTATTCAGTATTTTCAAGTAACTATATTACATTTTTTATTACAGCTACTTGGCTCTACTGATATTTCAATCAAAAATTTCATCTGGTTGATTACTGAATGGCATTATTTGTCAGCCTCCATCAGTAATTGTAACACTAACAAGTAAGCTTAAAAGCCATAATTCATTGTTTATTTCTCATTTTGTTTAAAATCAGGACAGAATGTTAAGTGCTATTTTTTTCCTCCCTCAAACATTTTAATCCCTCTACCCTAATCTCTCATAATTTGGTTTTCTTTATATATATGGTGCCATTCATCATCAGCAAAATCATTGTTCAGACACATATACTTGCCTGCATTCCCAAGGTGGTCGTTTACAGTTAGTTTTTCTTGTTTTTACATAGTCAACACTATGAATGTGGGAATGGTTTTACTTTGGGGAACATTATTCACCTCAAATTATATAATGTTATTAGTAAATCATTAATGCTCATGTATATATGAAGGTAGACAAGTCTAATAACAAGGGAGATTTGAATAAATAAGAGAAATAGTTAAGCTGTTAAGCGTATGAGAATCATAGTGATTGAATGTATGAAATTTCAACCATTTTGCTGTATGGGATAAATCATGACTCACTTTTAGTGGGCTACATATAAACTCTCATGAATTCATGAAGGCAAAATTAATCCTGAATGCCTTGTAACATAAGAAATATTTTCAAGAACAAGAACTTCATTGATTAGGTTGGCCCTTCTGTATTTTTTCAAGATGAAAGAATTGATATCACTAGGAAACATTTATACATCATATACACTTACTAATTAGTAGGATGATGTAAGAATGTAAATAGACCTTTTTTTGCTCTTAGTATTTTTTAGGTGATATGACATACATAAGAATTTATTTCATCTAAGAAATAATTTCTAGCCAGGAGTGGTGGTGCATGCCTGTAATACCAGCACTTGGAGGCTAAAGCAGGAGGATCTTTGTGAGTTTGAGAATGGTCTGGGCTATGAAGTGAGCTTAAGGCCAGCCTGCATTGCATAACAAGACCTTGTCTCAAATATACACAACAATAATAATAATAATAGTTTCTGAAATTTTGACTAGCAACATGATGTTTTAATCTACCAAATAATATTCATTATTATCATTGTTATAAAACCATAGTAAACAGATGCTATAGTTTGGCACTTTGCTGAGAGCTTAGATTATTCAATAGCAGCAACATAATAATTTCATCTCTTAAATACACATATTATTATCATTTTAAGTATTGGATGGCCCTTTTTAAACATATGCTGTGTGCTAGGCACTTCTTTGAATGTTTTTATTTCAGTTTATCAATTTTAAAAATCACCACCTTCACTCTTTTCATCTTGGACCCACGTCCCTTCCCACAATTCTGCATGGCCCCGCAGTTATGCGCGCGTGTCTATTTCACCACACTGCAACCTCCTTCTGCACCAGTTCAGTTTGTAAATCACTGGTACATCTAGGTAATTTGACATATAATATACAACCCACCAGTATATTATGTATTTTAAACAACCTCTTGACTTCTAACACTTAATTAGAAATGAGATTGAAAGGAAATTGGATGATTCATGGCATTTCCTGAAAAAAAATCTAGGACTCTCCTTGGAGAGATGTCTACATGACAGAAAAAAAGCAGACAGACAGTAGATATGAATTAATGACCCTGTGATTACAGCAGTCACCTCCTCCACCACATTTTTTCTCTCCTTCCAACCACTAGGTAGATTTAATGTGAAATCTGGTTGTTTAAGAGCTACTGCAACTTGACAGCTAAATACATTATGTGAACCAGAGTATCACCTTATATAAGGTGAATCAATAAATTTCAAATAAAGTCATTGACAATGTCGATCCATCTACCATTTATATGGCATTGCACTACACTTCTCTGACAGGAGTCTGCTTTCACACCAATTAAAGCCTGGGGAATAACTCTAAAAGTACTTCCAAATAAACTACAGAATTGAGTTTCGCAGATTTATCGAGTGCTTTTTTACAGATACCAGTTTAATAGCCCATTTTCTACTTTACACTGTGAGACTGAGTGACCTCACAAATCTGTAAGATTGTTTTTGTAAAGCTTTAATGTCATATTTTTCCTGTGCCACAACTCTGATCTTATTTTAGTTTCAAACTTACATGCCCTAAAATTATAGAAAGAACCTTTCCACACTTTGCATACAAAAGGACGTTCCATAAAAATACAGCTTCCATGTCATGCTTTGGCTTTCTTTTGGAAACAAGAATGAGAAAATAACTTTAACTCAACTAAGAGAACCCCTAGACAAATCCCAAAAAGAAATGAGGTTATAAAAATAAAAATGAATTTAGACATAGAAAATAGTATGTATTTTTTATGTATATATGTGTATAATACCTTGCAAGTGAATTCTGGGTTTTTCTTTTGATGTTTTCAATATTTTAAAAATGTATCTGAGTTCCACAGATCCACCCTGAGACATGAGACACACACTTTGATGATACCTTGTCAACAAGGTATTTGTCTTTGGGGAAGTACCCAGCTTTTACTTGGGAATCCTTCATCCAATCCTTGGAGTGTAGTCAAATGGATAAAAGCTATAGGTTCTGTCACCGTGAGCTTTAATATATCATGACACAAATCTGAAGGCTGCAGCATGCTTTTCGGGCTTTATTATTTTTGGATGCAATGCATTGCCCCTTCAGGAACACAGATCATGCTTCTACAGGTGCCAGACTTTGAGAACTTGTAACCTGACAAACTAGATATGTCATGGTGATTCCCTAAGTAAGTAAAACACCCCACAGCCTGCTCCCTCAATATGCCAGAAGTGTACAGTCCCGGTGCTGCAACTGTCACTGCATGGTTTGCAGGAATGCAGGAAGCACTGCTATGCTATCTCATTCCAAGTCTAAAAAAACCAAAAAAAAAAAAAAAAAAACCCTTTTCATCAAAGAGCCTTTGAATAGTGCTCCTCCTGAGAAGGCTGCTGGCTACAGTGCTTTCATGCTTACCCTTTATATTGAGCCTCACTCAAAAGCCTTTAAAATGTGTTGATTCACTGTGTTCCTCTATGCCTGTTCTTTCTGTAGCAGGCACCTTGCTTGAGACAAGCCTATATTAACCTTAAGATTTATGTGAAAGAGTAAGGCTCCACATGGGAAAAAACTTTCTTTAAGGTTACTGTGACATGGAGTTTTGTTTCAAGGAAGCTGGGCCAGTGTCAGAAGGACCATTGTTTTTTCTAACTTTGTCCCTGCACCTGGCTGCCATGGACAGATACTTCAGTAAACAGATACATTCATGAGAAATAAAGGATAGGCTTGAAATAAAAGCTGACTTTGTTTTTCCTAATATTATCTACTATAAAAAGCAAGGACATACACTTCAGGTATGTAATGGCCAGCATCATCTGTAACATTGGGAAGGGAAACCACTGTTGTCTGCAATTACATAAGACAGACAGTAGTAGTCTTAAAAGTAAGCATTAAGGAATCCACTACAGTAGCTACAGGAAACATCCTCTTTGCATAAATCTTGAAGAATGGTGTTTTGGCAACCACTACAGCAGGAATGCATCCTTTGATAAGGCCGGACACAAGAAGCCTTGTCACTTTGGAAGACTGTGGCAGGGTTAGGGACAACATTACTAGACAAGAAGACATGGCTCCTACTTAAAGTAACACTAAACAGAAATAAATAATAACAATAACCCAGTGAGCTAGAGAGTTAGAGGGGATGGGTTAAAGGCAAATTCTATAAGGCGGCATTGTTGTTTAGATCATAAACTAGGAATTCCAAATGTCTATGTGTTTATAGCAGTGCTGTTTGCAGGTGGTGGAGACTTGCAGAGATATTCTTTTGTGGGGGGACTTTAAGTTACAGGAGATATTCCTCATGTGGTTCGTGGAAACTGAGTCCCTTCTTTCTGTTTTTCACTCTTCATTTGTGTAGCAAATGCTTGCCACATAGTGTTGTCTTGACATCTTGCCTGGACACAGATCTAAAAAAAGTGGGGAACTGATCATAGCCTAAAATTTGCAAAGTTGCAAGACAAAATATATCTTTATGTGCACTGATTACCTCTGGTATTTTGGAACAAAAATGGAAAGCTAACCAGCACAGGGATCATAACAAGGACAGGTCCATGGGGCACATTTTCTGTACATTTCTACTTGTTTAGAAAATGGCCTGTAAGGAAATGCAATATGTCTCATATTGGCAGTATGTACACAATTTCATGACTGAGACTCAATTTTTACTCATTAACTTAAAAGACCAGAATATGTTACTAAAGCTCATGTAGTTATTTTAAATAATATAGGACAAATCTAAATTATGAATAGTTATGAATAGCTATTAAATTCTTATGTAAGAGTTCAATTCAGGGTACAGAGTTAGGATATATGCTCAGGTTGAAGAAGTCAGACATCTTCAGCTGCCTTTGATTCCTTCTTTTTAAGATAAAAATGAATGCTAGTGTATACTAAGTGCCGAAATATGCCAAGATGTTATGGTCCAGAGTCCACACCTATGTGCCAAGTATGGACACAACAGACATAAATTCCTCTGATCTGTTAAAGTTTACTCTCTATTTAATTTATTTATATACTGTATATTTTATATATAGACTGGTAATATATTCCCTAAATATCATATTTTGATAAATATTATGAACCATAGATGATGGTACAGATAATTCCACTTTAGATATGGTGTCAAAGATAATCTCACTCAAAAGTGATTGTGATAAGAATCAATGTGAATGATTTATTATTTCCTACTTTCATAAAGACTAAACTTTTTCTATTTGTCTCCTCTTAATTTCACAATGAGACTCAAACCTTTGATTTCTTCTTGACCATACATAATTATTTCCCTTAGACCTTAGCTTGATGAGGTTTCATTCTACTTAAGAACACAGGTCTATGTTCTCCAGAGTTATGCATACAAATTCTCTCTTATCCTCTTTTATAATCCTATTTACTTACAACTATTTGTTAATAACTTTTGTTTAGATACATATGTCTAGCTATACACTTATACTCTATTAAGTAGATAGAAAATGAATACATGTGGTTTTAGATACACATAATACACACACACAGATGCAGAGGCTTGCTGTTTCATTTCATGTTAAGGTCTTTAGCCTCAGATGTGGTCTGACATAATGGAAATACACCTTCTCCTGAGTGAAGTCTGGATTTATACCCTCACTTCTACAGAAGCGAACCAATAGCTGCTCTGTGGAGTTGTACACTCTCCCAATGCTCTCACAAAAAGAGCTGTGTGCAAATATCGCAGATGTTTATTCTAAGGTCAGAGTGACAGATGGACTTACCCTTTACTTTAATATTCATTTTCACTGAAACAGAATCAGAATATATTACTCACTTAATATATACACACTTTAAACAGATGTATGTTAAGTAATAGCTGTTGATGTTTATGTGGTAAGGTTATATCTCCACAAAGCCTCAACTGCCTATAAGGAATGATTTTGTTGAAGTGATTGGATCATAGGATCATGACATTATCAATGGATTGGTGCACTGCTGAGTTTATAGGTAAATGTGATGTTAGGAGGTAGGATGTCAGCCCCTGAATACATGACCTACAAGAATGCATCTCCCTCCATTCTATTCTTTTTAAATTTTTAATATTATTTAACTATTTAATTTTCATCAATACCAATTTTTAGTACATAATGCCTATATTCATTGTAGGGAGTTGGCTTATATATATATATATAATATTCTTCTCTACACCCTTTTTTACTTGTCAGCATCTGATTTTCATTTATCTATCTTATAAATACAAGTTTAACTATCATACATACATTAAAAGCTACATTAACATGGCAAAATATTTAACACTTAAGACAATGTATTGGATGGATGCATTTTTAGATTCCTGTCTATGTGTGTTTACAGTAACATCTCCTTTTGTTTCCTATTATCTGTTCTCTATATTGCAATTTATTTATATATTGTGGTTCTCATATAAGGTATACCATGTAATACTTAAGCTTGCATGTCTGATTTATTTCACTTGACATTATGGTCTCAAGGTGCACTCATTTTGCTATGAATAATGCAAATTTACCCTCCTTGATGGCTAAGTATGACACAATTGTGTATATACCACACTATTTTTCATCCATTTATCTGTTGATGGCTATATAGGCTCCTTCCAAGTTAAGTTATGATGAATGATGCATATATCTCTGCGGTATGATGTCTTTAACTATCAGGAAGAAAGAAAGGAAATAGCTGAATCAAGTGGAATTTCTATTTTTAGTTTTCTGGGGAATCTCCATACTAACATTATAGTTGTTGTACCCTTTACACATTCTACAATAATAAAGATTTATTTCTGTCCATATTCTCAGAACCATTTGTTATTGATTTATTTCTAGATGATAGCCATTGTTTTTGATGTGAGAGAGATTCTCAGTGTTTTATTAATTTGCATTTTTATAATGACCATTGACATTGAACATTTTTTCATGTATTTATCGGCCAATTGTATGTTTTTGTCTGAAAAGTGTCTATTTATTTCAGATACCCATTTTTTGATGGGCCTTTAAACTTGAGCAATCTAATTTTGGGAGGTTCTTTATATATTCAAGGTATTTGTCCTTTGCCTAGGAGTAGTTGGCTAATGTTTTTTCATTCTGTAGGCTGTCTTTTCACTGTTTGTGGTTTCTTTTGCTGTGCAGAAATTTGTAACTGAATGTTTGTTTTGGGTTGCTGGGACAAAACATTTGACACCCAAAATGAAGGAAGAAAATGTTTATTTAGCTTACAGTTTTTGGAGGTTGCAGTCCATAATCAGCTGGCTCCAAAGAGGGTGCCATGGCAGTGGGGCAACATTTCAATGCAAGAGCCAGAGCAAAAGGGGGCAGAACAGCCTCTTTTCTCTCATATTGTACACAGGCCATTCCCATGCCCCAGGGAGGTATAGCACTCAGGAAATCTGTGTCTTTGTCTTACATAGGATGAGAGTATTTGCAAAATAAGACCTTGGATCCCTGCTGAGTCTCTCAGTTAAAACTTCTAAACTTCTCAAGTTGACCCAATGTATCAACCATGTTATAGATTGGTATTATTTCTTGTGCATCTGCAGTTTTCTTCAAAAAGTCTTTATCTACTTTTGTATTCAGGGGATTTATCTATTATGTCTTCCAGCACATTAAATTTTTCTGGTATGTTTATATCTTTGATCTATTTTGATTTTAATTTAGTGCATGTTGAGAGAAGTGGGTTTAACAGGCATGTGGATAGCTTGCTTTCTCAGCAACATATCTAAGTGACTATTTTTGTTCCAAGGAAAGGATTTGCCCCTTTGTCAAAGATAAGATAGCTGAGTATACTTAAATGTTGTTTATAAGTTCTCTCTTCTGTTTCATTGTAGGAAGAGTCTGTTTTTCCATCTATGCTGCCTTATCACTGGCGATTTGTAATATAGTATGAAGTCCAGGATGCTGATGTTTCCTGCCTTGCCTGTTTTTCTAGAATAGCTTTTGGTCTTTTATGCTTCTTCTGGTTCCATACAAATTTTAGGATTTCTTTCTCTAATTCTGTAAAGAATGCTGTTACTATTTTTATTGAGATTGCATTAAACCTGTACAACAGTTTTGGAAGTTGGCCATTTTGACCATATTGATTCTGCCTATCAAGAAACAGGGGATATCTTTCCATTTTCCAATTTCTTCTTTTATCTTTTTCTTCGGAGTACTATAATTTTCATTATAAATATATTTTATTTCCCTGGTTAAGTTATTTTCTAAGCATTTCGTTTTCCTTGATGTTATTGGGAAAGCTATTTTTTCCTTAATGGTGTACAAAAATGCTATTTTTGTGTGTGTGTGTTGACTTTGTATTCATCCACACTACAGGTTTGGTTATTAATTCTAGGAACCTCAGGGGGTTTTGTATGTATAGAAATATGTTTTCTTTATCTATCCACATCCCTTTTATTTCTTTGTTTTATCTAATTGTTCTACCTAATGTCTTATGAACTATATTGAATAGTAGTGATAATGGATATCTTTTTGTTCCTGATTTTAGAGAGACAGCTTTCAGCTTCTCTCTATTTAATATGACTTCGACTTTTTCAGAGATAACTTTTATCAGATTGAGAGAAAGGCTTTCTATTCCTGTTTTCTACAGTCAAATGATAATACTAGTATGTCACACCAGAACCTACTGGACACAATGAACCAGTTCTAGGAGGGAAGTTTACAGTGATGAATTCTCTCCTCAGAAAAAAAATAGAATGAGCTCAAACAAAACTTGATGCATTGTAAAGTGCTAGAAATACAAGTAAAATCCAACCCAAATGTAGGACAAGGAAGAAAATTATAAAAATTACAGAATAAATTAATGATTTAGAAAGTTAAAAATCTGTACAAAGAATCAATGAACAGATCAGTTGGTTCTCTGAAATATTAAATAAAATAGACAAACCTTGTTATGAATTAAAAATTGATAGTCAACTTAACACCAGCAGAATGAAATCAGCATGGTGCTGAGCAGTAGATATTCTACCTGAGGGACATCCCAGCATAAATAGCGATGTGAAGAAGGAGAGAGCAGGCATTTTCGGTTCTCCTACATGTTGCTGTTTGAACTGTTGGTTCTCCTGGAGGAGCTGATCATGACCAGTGTGAGTTCAACCATTGTCATCGGAGGAGCTCGGGACCTTGCTGGTGAGAGTGGCTGTGGTTCACTTTGGGGGAGGTTTGGTCCTTACATTGAGCATCATTTTCTGGCTCTGGAAGGGGAAGATATGTGCCATTTAATCTCCAGGACGAAGTCATCACACTGGCTTCCTGGCATGTACGCGACTGTGCTTATCGTCAGAGAAACTCAGGGCGTCCATGTCACTGAGGATGGTGCTTTCAGGCTGTGGTGCTTTCAGGACAGCCCTGATTTTGTTTTGAGTGTGACTTCTCGGCTCCAGTGTAGAACCCTCAACCTACCAGCACAGCTCCTTCACCCCGTTAGCATAGACTTCTTAGCTTCCACTGCTGACCTTTGGGCCTTCCCAGCTCAGATCCAAAGAAGAGACTGGTGAGAGTCGTTCTTTTGGGCTCTAGACCTCCTTGGACTTGTGGAAGGCTTTAGATCTTCGTCTGTACTCATGTAGGACATTGCTGTGGGATTCAGGCCCTTGGCTGAATATTCTATGTCTTTAGTGTTGTGGATAGATTTCCTTCTGGTGCTAACTATGGGTGATCATCATAAAATAAGATACATTCTGTGTCCTGATTCTAAGGGGGTTTGTTCCCCTCAAAACCCCTTAATATAACAAACCCTTAGCAAATTATACCAAAATAAAAGGTAATATGACCCAAATTCATGCAATTAGAAATCAAAAAGACAAAATCACAACAGATTCTCCTGAAATCTATCAGATTATCACTAGTTCCTTTGAGAAGATGTATTCAAATAAAGTGGAAAATTCAAAAGAGTTTGGTGAAGTCCTACCTACATATGAAACACCAAAGCTGAACCAAGAAGATATAAAAATCCTGAATAATCCAATATCAGTCAGTGAAACTGAAGAAGTAACAAAAACAAACACACAAGAAAAAGTACTAACCAATAAAATGCCAGGACCTGATTAGTCACTACAACTTTAGAAATATAATGCCAATACTACACAAACCCTTAAATGAAATGAAAGGTGAAGCAACACTCCCAAAATCATTCTTGGAAGCAAGCATTGCCTGCCATCTTCTGCTGAACTCTTTCTGCTTCCTGCCTGCCATGAGCTGTTTCTCAGGGACGATATGAGAATCAGCTTTGCCATGCTAGATGCACTGAAACCTCTATAAACCATGAGCCAAATAAACATTTCATCTTTCGAGTTGCAGATGGCTCAGTGATGAAAAAGTAACTAAGACATGTTAACAAAGTAAACAAAAAATCGTTCAGTGGGAGTTGTTTCCAAGATTCAGCCTGTCAACTGTGGAATGGATGAAAAAGGTGGTATTTTTATACTCAGCTATAAAGAAGGATAATCTTTAGGCTTTTATAGAGGCAACGTGAGACCATACTCATAAATGGCATAAATCAAACTCACATTGTTAAGTATGACATTGTCTCCCTAGTATAAATTTAAAAAAACCTCAAAGAATAATAGGATCCAAAATATACAATAGATATTGTGATAATAAAAAGGAAAGAAAGTGCTCAAAGGAAAAGAACAACTGGAGTATGGGAAAAGGGAGAAGGAAGAAGGGAAAAGATTATATATATATATATATATATATATATATATATATACATATATATATATACATATATACATTTCCATATATGTACATACATACAAGTTGGATAACTATGTACTGATATCTGTCAGTTCATCCAAAAGAACACTTTGGGCTTTCTCTGATTGTTTGATTATTTTTTGGTGCCTGAATCTTGTAACCTGAACAACTTCTAAGATAACAATATTAATTAGCATGTATTAATTAATGCCTAGTAATATATTAATATATAGTAATATAGTAAGTAGTGCTAATTTCCTATGTTTTTGAAATTCCACATCAGTTCTATCCTTTTTTCTGTTTTGCTTTTATAAAATAAAATTTTAAAAATTGTTAAATTGTGCCAGTTTTTTCTAGAGGCATCATGTACATTTTTAGACATACAGCAAGAGGCATCATGAACACATAACAGCTAGGTAGAAATACAAGAACAGTTAGTGTCAAACTTTGAATGCCAAGGCAGCATTTCTCATATGAACCACACTTACAATGACCTCAAGGGCTGCTAAGGAAAATCTTGCTGGTGAACTGAGAATTTGACCTAGAATCCTAAAGGAGTTTATTGTGAGAAAATTGAAAGGTGATGGAGATTTAATAGAGGAAAAAAGACAACAAGGATGTCTTAGGTGGTAAAGTAGAATGGAGAATAGATTATATAGGGAGAGATTCAGAGATAAACAGTGAGATTAAAATTAGTTAAGTGGTGAGAAATTAGATATTTAGGCAGAATATAGGAGAAATATATACAAAATAATACATGCATGTTTTTATAATAATACTGCAGTTCTTTTCAGTTATTTTATTGCCATATTGTGTTCTTATTTGCATAAATTAATTTCTTTCAAAACTGAGGCAAGTGCTTCGGAAATGAGATATATGTTGCCAATAGGGAATAAAAGCAAATGTACAGACGAGGTCCACAGGGAAGGAAAATAGCCAGATAATGGAGTGAGGACAGGTTTGGCAATCTTAGCAAAGATGAAACAACAGATGGGGTATAATTTTTGTGAGTCCTCACACAGATGGTTCACCAGATGGGTTCTGCCAGGTTCATACAACTTATGTGTGTTTTTCAGCTGCTTATCAAGATAGGCAAGGCCACTTCTGTGCAGGGAAAATCTTTATTTGATTCAGGTTATTGAAATATAACACTAAAATAAATTGAATGTTGGCAACATTTTATAAAGTGCTTTTATTAACTGTCATTTCTAATTAGACCAAGACATACAGATAATGCTACTCTGAAGACACCAGACTTCAGAAAGAAGGGATGTGTCATGACTTGGAAAATATTATTCTAATATTTTACATAGACCAGATTTGGGAACTTTAATTTGAATTTCAAGTGTTAATTGACCAAATCATCCTTTGAAACTTTAAGAACTATTTCCAGTTACATAATACCCCAAAATGTAGGCGTTAAACTGTAAAATGATTTAATTAAATTAAGAATTTATTCCTGTAAATTTAATTCATTATTTAATGCAGTATGTTTTATTTTCATTGGTATTTATACTTGTAAATGTTCAGCAAGTATTAACATAATACATGATTAAATTCATCATCTTTAACAAAGTCTTATCATGGGGATGTGTACAAGGGTCCCAATTTTGAAGTAAACTTTTGGTATCTTTCAGAACACTTTGATCGATTTTTTTCTTTTGGACTGAGGATGGAACTCATGACCTCACACTTGCTAGGTAGGTGCTATACCAGTGAGCTATATCCCCAACTTGAAAGGTTGTTTTTGGAATAACATACCTTAAACAGAAAATAACAATGCAGTACTTTAAAACTATGTGTTTTCAACTAACGGTCTTTCATTAAAATATAGTTACACAAACTGACAATGAAAACAAGCGATTTATTTTATCTGAGAGTCACTCTGCTACTGTGGGATTTTAATTCATATGACTGTAAATTCTAACAAGATATATTTTTCTTAGCAAAGCCAATATAGGGTATTGATTTGGAACATCAAAGGAATTTGATCTGGAAATGCTACAGAGGGCTGGAAACCAATCACTTTAGAATTTTTCAAAAATAGTTTTCTTTAAAGAGAAATATATCAATGACAAGGTGACTTAAATAAAGCATGTCAAGAATCCTATTATTTTCTAAATATGTTATACATCAGTTCATTTGATTCATGTAACAGTCTCTAACAGGGTGCATGGCAAGGATAATCATCTCCATCTTAGAAATAAGGAAAGTGGGACATGGGAAAATGGAATGCCTAGCAAACATAGGCTGCAGCTCATTCCTATCAGCAGAAATTTACTGAACGATTACTAAAGGAATAAAGTTAGACTACTTTGCACAGTTCTATCATGAAGTATATAATATTAAAAATTCTAGAGACTGAGTGTACATGAAAATAAACCAAGT
The DNA here is from genome assembly GCA_004027455.1 of Hydrochoerus hydrochaeris. Taxonomy (NCBI): domain Eukaryota; kingdom Metazoa; phylum Chordata; class Mammalia; order Rodentia; family Hydrochaeridae; genus Hydrochoerus; species Hydrochoerus hydrochaeris. The sequence continues at coordinate 47,651 of PVLA01003543.1, read as the reverse complement.
CACTTTAAAATTTTATTCATTCACCCAACAGTTACTTTTGTGGCTTATAATAGTTTCTTAAAGTTCTGTATAGAATTTATAATATACATGTGGGTAACAGATGTAATACCATATATGTAATCACAATTATGTACTAGGTTCTTTGGCAACAGAAAAAGAACACTTAAGTTTGTGTAAGAGAGATTAAAAATGGTACAAAAGACAAAATGACATTTCTGGTGATTCTTGCAAGAGAAGCTGAAAGACTGTGAAAAATGATGTAGTTTTATCCAGAGAAAAGAATAATACATGCAAAGTCAGTGCACATGAGAATCCACAAAGTTTTCACTACTGCTGAAGTATAAACGCAAAGTCACAGAGTGACAGGATAAGAAAATGGTCACAGATGTGGCAGACAAATCATGGCTACATGACTGAGATTTGAACACTTAAATCCACATGCCCTGGGTAAAAGACTATGTTTTGACTCCTATAACTACAATTTCATGCTTTTGTAAGAACAGGGATTAAATTTTCTAATCTCTGAGCAATGTTACTGGGAATCTTGAAAAGAACTGCAAAGTTTGGTTATTAAATATAACCATTTAGGGCTAGTTGTGAAGCATTGAAGTTCATGCAAAATTAAATGTGAAGAAATAATTGGAACTAGACTAAAACAAGTGGAAACTAAAATGTCAATAGACATCAGATGTTTGGATTCAAGGAGTTAGTAGTTGATAGAAAGTGGAAGTTAAAACATTGATGGGTGGAAGGACAGGGAAAGGGCACGAAACCTTTCCCAGGTTTCTAATTTGAATCACTGACAATTGTGATCTAAGTCATTTTTGTAAGTAAGGAAGAATGACCATGTTTGGTTACTGATGAAAGGCTGAGGAGAAAGTGAACAGAAATGGTAAAGGATAAATATTTTATGTCATTTGAACAGATTAAACTTGAATTCTCTAAGGAATAACCAGGCTACAATATTTATTAGGTGATTGATTATCATGGTTTGGTGCTTTGGGTGCATTTTTAGTAGACAGCATTGCACCCTCAAGAGTTGAAATTTTGGTCACAAATGACATTCTCAAGGAAAAATTATACAAAATAAGGATAACAACAATCAAAGGAAGCAAGAGGAGACCAAGAACACTGTAAAACAGCTATGTTGATTATTTATATGTTCTTTTGAATTCAATCAGTTTTCTTCATTGCAAGAAATTAAGTCCACAAATCTCTTAGGTTTTATCTTGTAGTTTGTTTATTGGTGTATGCTTTGTGTTTATAATAGTGTCTGGAAAATAACCTAGTAACACTATATAACACTTGGTCCCATCAATGGAGGAGCGGCATGTTAGCAACACTGAAGAAATCCTACTAAAGGAGGAAGAACAAAGATTGGTAAATCAGAACAAGAATAAAAATAATAAAAGATAATTTACCATATCAAAAATGTAACTTTAGGAGGAATCTGGACACTTGAATAGGAATATCCTAGTAATACACTCATTTTTTTCCCCTTGGAACTAAACCTTCATGCTCATAGAAGAGGATAGAAAAAACATAACATGAATAGGAATTCAGCTAGAAAAATATGGTTTTTGCAAGTCATTTAATTAAAATCTTAATTTTGCAGAAAGACACTGAAATTTAAACCACAACTCAGGTGTTGGTGTCTGTGCCTAGATCCCCAATACCCCAAACAAGTACAAAGTGAAGGCCCAAAGGAATGAGACAAATGGTATGATTTTTAGGGCTTCAGGAGGACTAAAATCCTCTCCAGAGTTCATAACTCTGCTAGCCTACCGACCAGCTGTCCCTGGGCAGCCTGTATTTACTCAAAACAAGGGAGGAGTTGAGTGGAAAATGCAAGAAACCTAAGCAGGACCTTGAGAGGAGTTCAAGGACCCCTCTCTGAGCAACAGTGGATGTTAACTAAGGAAAATTATCCAGAAAGTCTTCAGGTGGCCTCAGCTGTGGCCTGTCTTGGCTCTTGAGGTGTCTCCTGGTTCTCAGTTCAGCCATGCCCCGGCCATGCCACAGCCCTGCACAAGTATTCAGCTTCAATGACTCCAACACTCAGGCCGAGATTTCGTGATTTGTTCAGCATAATGGCTGTATAAAAAGTGCATTTATGTCACCAAATTGGTTTATTAAATAAATAGAAATATGTTAAAGCTGGTATTTCTATAATGTTTGACTATATCTAAGTGCAGGTTCTATTTCCATTCTCTGGGTTGTAAATGGACAATTGGCATGCAACCAATCTGCTTGACTTTAAAGTATTTATGTCACCATTTTGGTTGTCTTAAGCAGCATTCTCTTTAGAACGATGCAACCTAATCATAAATCTGTCTGCAATTTTCACAAGTTGTTTGGGGGCTTACATTTTCATTCTCAAGTAGATTTACTAATGTATACATTTTAATGAATAAAAAAGTAACATTTCAGACATTATTGCAAGTTTTCTTGGAATTATGCTTTGTGGAAAGTGTGCACATATGAATATACACTTACATATTCAGTGCATTATACTCATTGTTTGAAATACCCAGCAGTACTTTCTTTGCTGCATTGTATTTTCTTACTTATAAAACTCTATTTTTCAACTATAATGTCTTTAAAGAAATGCAAAACTACTTTGTGTTTTGTTATGCACAATGGCAGTGATTTCTAACCCAATGCAGTCTGTGATTTGCTTGCTGCCAAGAGATCTTTCATAATGTAATCCATATTTTCTGAATTCTCTGCTTGAAACTTCATTGATTCTGTAAATGACTGAAGAATAAACCTACACTCTGTAGCATATCCTGCAAGTTTCTCCATAATGTGGCTCCTGCCAGAGAACTGGATTTCCATCATTCCTTGCAGGTTCTTTCTTGGCTCAGTACCTTTGATCATGTCAGTGCCACAGCTTGCGATGTTGTCTCATCGGTTCACATACTGCTCATACTTCTTCTCTGTCTGTTTTCAAAATTCGTACCATATATTTTCTTCAAGAAAGTATCCTCTGTCTTCCCTCACCCTAGAGGAAATGACAACTGCATTGTCTGCCTTTTGCCTTTCATCATACGAGATCCAAACTTCTGTGTTACCTTTCACACTGTTTAGCATTTCTTTGTCTCTGCATCAGCCTCTCTCTTCCTTAACTATTAACCTTTACCTATGACTACATGCATATTGATGACTATACACCTCACTAATTTATACTATTTGTCTTAGGCTGCTGCTTTGTAAAGTCAAGAACTGAACTTTACCGTATCAAAAATTAAGACAATATTTGGCTCATAATAATTATTTTATGAGTGAATTAATTAATTATACAATTGGTTAATGAACATAAACACTATAATCACAGTTGTAAAAAACAGAGCCTAATAAATAAGTAGATGTCACGTCAGGAATGTGACTACTAGTTTCAGGACATCTTGTCCACTTTAACTTCAAAATATATCCAGAATCTGAGCACTTTCCACTATTTATCTTCACAATCCTAGCTTTCCTCTGAGGAGTTATTTTTCTCATGTCCTGATTCCTGTAAATGTCTTGAAACTGGGTCTCTTGTTTCTACCTTTGACTCTAACATTCTGTTTTAAGACAATTGACAGAAGTAAATAAATAATATAAATTAGATCAATTTGCTTCTTTGCTCTGTTCTGCTTTGAATGTGTCTCTCAAAATGTGTGTGTTGGAAACTCAGTTCCCAGTACTACTCTGATAGACATCCTCTGGGAGGGCTTTATAGCATGAGGTTCATGTTAATCACACTTCTCATCTGTTTGTTTTGAAATGTACAAAGGGTTGGCAGAACCCTTGTCTAAAGGGTTCATGATGTATCAAGGGTTTTCAGAGTAAGTTTGCTCTTTTCTACCATCTGAGGACATGGTGGTCTCCAACTCTGGAAGGAAAAATACGCAACTTACCTTTTAGAAGTAGAAATCAGAACTTCAGCAGATAACAAACCTGCCAGCTCCTCACTTTGCACTTCTCAGGCTTCAGAAATTTTAGAATTATTTTCTGATCTTTATAAACTAAACATATGTATTTTTTTCTAGCAGAACGAATATACTAGATGTGTTCTAAACTTGTCATTCTGAGCAGAAACTGAAATACTTACTGTGACACACAAGACCCTTTATGATCTCGCATCATTTTCTCCAGCCTCAGTACCCCTGCTCCACCATCTTTCATTAATTTTGTTCTAGCCACATTGCCATTTTGTTGTTTCTGGATCTTACTAAGTACATTTTGTACTCAGAGCTTTTAATCTAATGATTCCTTCATCTTAAAATTATATTCCCCTCTGTGTCTATTTGGCACATTTCATACCTCCTTCAGATGTTTGCTCAGAAATAATTTTATCTTTATCTGTTTTGGCTGCTGTAACACAAACATCACAGGCTGGGAGGAAGAAAAGCAAACATTTGTTTCTTACAGTTCTAAAGCCTAGGAAATCTGAGATCAATAATGCACTAAATTCAGTGCTTCCTAGTTCCACTGATGGTCATCTTCTTAGTGAGTCTTCACTCTGAAGAAGGTGTCAGAGGGGTTTCAGAGGTTTCTCTATATGGTCACTAATTCCATTCATGAAGGTTTTATTTCCCAAAAGCATCTCCTTCCAAAGTAGCAGCCTGCAGATATATTCAGATTGGGGGCTAAAATATCAATATAGGAATTTGAGTGGGACGCAAACATTCACGTTTAACATCAATGTTAATGTTCACGTTAAACATTCTATTTTAACAGAAGTTGTGACACTGTGGTCATACTCCTCAATCTCACCTTACCACACAGGCTGCCTCTGGCCCTCCATGCAATGATAACCATGAAGACATGTTGCTCATATCATCTCCAGTTTACTAATAATCCACTTTCTAGTCTTCTATATTAGCACATCACTACACTCTGTCCTCTTCTTTGCTCTTAGTTTTCAGTGAACAATTTTCAGGCAACAACTGGGAATAGCTAAGGGTTTTAAGTGTGGCCCATTCCTGGAAGTTTAGACCTCCTTTAATGGAAGTTCCCTATCAGTTATTTTCCATTCAATAAGCCAAACTTTTCTTAGAACTCTGTCATATTCCAGAGTCTCTATTTTCCTTCCTTCTCCATTTTCATCATTAAAGTCAAAACGTCATCACTGTTCAAAGACCGTTTCTTGCTTCAGCTCTCTGTCTTTCTCCTTCCCACAGAATTCCTCACCTTCACAATTTTTTGCATATCTATTCTGGTCTTAGCATCTGCTTCTTGGAGGATTCAAACAAACATGCCTACCGTATTTTTCTTTTCTCTGTAACACTAATTTGTACTCAGATATTTTTTTAAATATGACTGAATGAACATGAGATATCAATGGAACTGAAGAAAACTTGTAATTACTTACAATTTCCTGGAGGCATGGTGCACTGTATTGCATCTTGAAGGATCAAAGTGGAAAACATGAGTTTCAGTCTTCAGGCAAGACCAAGGAGAAAACAGTATGGCCTAGACTCCTTGTTTGTTTTGTGCAGGACAGGAAAATCAGGTTAGGTTTAGATAATCTGAATAATGTCAACTGGACCTGGGATATGGAAGTACATGGTAATTGTGTACTTCTTGACTTAGGATGATTTAATGCAGAGAAAATACTTGTGTGTCAAAATTATATGAAGGAAATGATCATTGCTATGTATTTCAGACTGGAGGACTTATAATACGAATTTTGTGTGCCCAAATAAGATGGATCACAATGGAGAAGTAAACTACTTTGACTGTTATTTTAGTCCCATGATCAATGGATTGTAAAATGGACATCACAAGCAAAGTAAAATGAAATCCAGGAGAAGCACCTGTGATAATCTAGTCCACTGGCTGGTAAAGTATAACACATGGATCAAATGCAGCAATTCATGTTTTAGAGTTTAAGTTTTATAGACACAGTCATGTTCACCTATTTCTGCATTGGTTATGCCTGGCTTCATAGAACAGTGGCAGTTGGTGACTACAGCAAGACTTCTGACCTGGAAATCCTAATATGTTTCCTATCTTTCCTTCAGAATATTCTTTACAATGCTTTTTTATGCTGATCACAGTATTTACTTATTAAATGCTTGATATTATTCTCTGATATTCCCTCTAGGATGTGGATGGCTTTGTAACAGAGATTTTTCTTTGTTTTATTGACTAATACATCACAGGTAATACTGGTGTTTGGCATACAATAGGAATGAAATAACTATTTATTAATGAATGAATCGGGTTAAAAATTTAAATTCTTAAATTTGCATTGCATGATATGAGTTTTTCCCTAGCTAAAATATTATTTTCTTCTAAGTACAAACTTATAAGAAACACACAAAACAAGTTTAAGGAGTGAATAATACAATGAAAATGTTAAATGTATGTCTGAATATAATAAACACTGAATAAATGTTAGAAATGTAGGGCATAAGAACATGTACTTTTAATATAGATGGTTAGTGACATAAAATTCAGCTTAGTGTTAACTCGTGTTTATACTAAAGATTTGCTTGGAAAATGTTACAGGACCTATTTAAGACAAGGTTACTAATATTTCCTGCCCTTCCCACTGGGAATATGTGCTTCCAAAGCCAGTACAGGTGCCCTGGAGTGGAAGGACTGATTATTTATAACAGTACACATGTTGAAGGGTGAAGGATGCAACATGAATTTAGGTGGTTTTCATTCTTGTAACTTTAAATAAAATCAACCAAGATAGAAAAGAAGAGAACAATGTTTTTATGATTTACATTAACATATAACTTGAAATACATATTGAATTTGGTGTGTTTGATTAGGCAATTGAACAAATTATTCACTTCATTGTACTGCTTTTTTTTTTAAAGATTTTATTTAAAGAGAAACAAAACCATGTAAAGGGTAGAGATAACACAGAATTCAAAAAAAAGATAAACAATAAGAAATCACTAGTTAATAAATTACATGTTGTCCTCTTAGAAATAGTTGTTCAAGTTACAAAATTAAAGTATACAAAGCAGATAGTCAAACAGTGAGAGTGTGAACAGCTACGCATGCATGAATCTCTGCATGTATTTCTATGCTTTCTGTATTAGAGGGAAAAACAAAACTTATCAAGACAAAGCAAAACAAATTTCTATAAAAACATGAAACCAAAAAGTTGTATAAAACCACAGTACAAGGTGATCTACAATGATTACTGTGTTGTTTCTTGTTATCTTCAATAGAATGTCTATATCATCAGGCATAATTGAATATAACAGTATAATTGAGTATAGCAGTAAATAACAATATTAGTGAAATAAAACATTGTAGACAGTATAAAACTTCAAAGGCAGGTAATAATCAAATCAGAGTGGATATTCTAGTGAATCTTGTCATCTTAAGTGCAGTTGCCTATACTCTCAGACTTGATACTATCAATCATAACAGCTTTGAATAAAATCTATCAATACAAAACAGCGATCCAACAAACCAGATTTGATTATGATCAATTATAGTAAAACAGTGTAGGTTTTACAGAGCTTTAGATTAAGTTAATAGGAAATTAAGGATGATTACCTTACTATATCCTGTTATTTTCAGGATTACTGTCTGTGCCTTCAAATCTAGTACAGGTAGAATGACTGAAACAGAATATAATACATCTAAGCTGAGTAGTGTGAGTAATGAGTGTTTTAAAACCTGGTGCACTATTAACAATATAGCATATCAAGGCCATCTATGTTAGAGTTTCTAGTTATCCTTCTCTGCCTCATTTCTTCTGTGCTACTTTTCTGCCCTTGTTTAGTTTTCTCCTTCATTCTACTGCCTGCCTCGTTCATTGAGGCCTTTCTGCCACTGTTCCTAAAATCCTGGTATTTTTTTTCTCTCTAGAATGTGCTTCAGAATTCTCTGCAGGGTTGGATCAGTGGTCACAAACTTGCCCAGTTCCTCTTTTTCTTGGAAGCATCTTGTTTCTCCATTAATTTCTAGTGACAGTTTTGCAGGGTACATCAATCTGGGCTGCAGGCCACCTTCCTTCAGGACTTGGAAGACTTCACTCCAAGCTCTTCTTGATCTGATGGTCTGTGTTGAGAAGTCAGCCGTGATTCTGATGGGCTTACCTTTATAGGTAATCTGTTTCTTTTGCCTGATGGCTTTTCATATTCTGTTTTTATATTGAATTTCTGGCATCTTCATTATTATATGTCTGGGTGTAGCTCTGTTTTGGTTGTAGGTGGCTGGGGTTCTGTATGCCTCACACAACCGAATGTCATTTTCTTTTCCCATGCTTGGGAAGTTTTCCTTAATTATTTCCATGAATAGCCTTTGTAATTCACCTGTTTGTATTCCTGCTTCTTCGTTCACATTTCTTATTCTTAAATTGTGGATTCTGTTGTCATCTTCTAGCCTTTGTATTGTTTCTGCCTGTTTCCTTTTATTTTTAAGAGATCTTTCCTTTCATGATCACGCATTGCAAACTTGTCTTCAAGTTTTGATAGTCTATCCTTAGTTTCCTTTAAGACATTTTGCCAGCTTTCAATGGAGTTTTTAATTTCCTGGTAGTCTCTTTGAATCTGCTTCATGTACTCTATATTTTCTTTATATCCTTTATCAAATGTTTCTCTCCTTTTTTTGTGTTCCTCCCTTCTTTTGTCTGTATCATCCTGAGAGATGCTTCCTGAGAGCATTTCTTTTATTACTCTACTCATATCCTGCTTTACCTGATATAATATTTCAGATTTGAGCTTGTCTACAAGGTCCTGAAGATATCTCTTAATGTCCATTGAAGCCATGCCTGATGTTGCGTGTTTGCCGCCCTCTGGTTCCCTTGTTTTTCCTTCTCCTGGATCAGGGCTCTTAGGGTTCTGGGCTGGGGGCCTCCTCCTGCCTCTCTCTCCTGTCATGGCCCTGGCTTCCTCCACATAGGTTACAGTGCAGGTCCCAGCCCCTTTCCCTGTTGGCCACGTTTTCTCTGAAGCACGCTGGCAAGGGAACTCCGCCCTTTCCTGCCTGCTCTTGTCACTGAGGTGTAAGCAGGCTGCGTATGCTTGCCTTCCCCACCAGGCCAGCCATACTTCAGGGGCGATCAGCCGGTCAGTGCATGCTAGGCCCAGGGAATCAGTTTGGGACGTCTCATTGGGTCCCAACCAGAGGCTCCTCCCAGTCCAAGCAAATCGCCGAATCTGCTCTTGGGAGGGAGCAACCAACTGAAGTCAAGGGTCCTCCTGCCCCATTCCACCATGTCACCCAACTGCCCTTCCCATGTGTGTGGGGGGGTCTCACTCTCAGCACTGACCGTGGATCAATGAAGTTTCTTCCACCAGCTCCACGCTCTGCTCTCCGTAGGGCTCACCAACCCCCAACTTCAGCACTGCCGTTCTTCCTGTGAGTGGTGGTGGGAAGGAGTTTGGGTGGCTCTGCCTGCCAGCCCGGATTCAAGCTGGTGCAATCTTGATGGGTCATCGCGAAAACGCTGTGTCCCTTTAGTTTTTAGCTGTTTCAGTTTTAGTCCCAAAGTATTTGACAAGCTTTTTTAAGTTTTAATTTTTTCTTGTGTCAAGTGGATCCATCTCCCTCTGTCTGGGTCTCTCCAGGGTGTTTTATTCTGGCATATGAATTGTTTCTCCTGGGAGGCTTTGTATTCTGTTGCTCATTGATTGGCCATCTTGTCTTCTCCTGTACTGCTTTTTAAGAGCCTTCATTTGCAAATATTAGGATTTTATTTGTATCTTTGGGCATCTTTGTAGAGTCTCCAACAGCAGATAAATCATAGATCTGCTGTAAATAAAGCTACTCAGCCTAAGCAGAATTGGGAAAGGGCTATTTCCCTGCAAATACCAGCATAAGCTCACTTATTAAGCTATGTGTATGTATCTGATGTTTGTATTCTCATTAGCACAGCTGCTGTCTGTTTATGTTTGTCTCTTTCTCTGCCATTGTATTTTCAATCACTTGCTCTGGAGCCATACCTCTGACATTGTATTTATCAAATTCATTGTTTCTCTTTAGAGCTCGTGTCTAGTGATACCTCTCAATCTGCATCGTTCTTCATCTCTCAGAAGGGTGTAACTCAGATAACTATCTACATCCTTGCCTTTCTGTTTGAATCTACCCATCTTCTGGTTAGTCCTATTTCCCTAGCCTCTGGTTCTCAGTTTCTGCACAAAGTCTCCTTTCTCTGCTTACCTAACAAGATACTGGTCTTTACCTCCTTCTTTCTTTTTTTTTCCCCCATCTTTTTCTGGGAGAGAGGTATTTGTATTGCGTTAGTCACCCTTGATGTTTTGATGCTTTTTAAAATATTTTGAAATTGCAAGTGTATTTCATGATTCCAAGCCCCAGTTTAACTCCATATCATGCAGATGTATACACAAGCATTTAAACTTGGAACTCAAAAGTTCTAAAGTGAAATAGTCTTGCTTAGTTATTCTTATTTCTATTTTTTTTTTATCTCAATACCTTAATTTCTGGTCTTTGAAGCAAGTAGCTTGGCAGACAACTTGGGAAACTCTCCTTCTCTAACTACTTAAGTGAATCACAATACTATGTTGGAGCTTGTTTTTATTTACTTATTTTAATACTTTTTGAGATTTTATACTTCTTTCCCTTTTTTCTCTTGTTACTGTCAAGTCTGTTCTAGCCTATCTGGTCAATGATAGCAGCAAGCAAACTATTCAATTATTTAGCTAAACTTAACTTGAACTTTTCCCTTGTGAGCATGAGGTGAGGTGATATATTTATGAGAAAATAAACTCAAAGTGCTCCATGTAATGAAGTTAATGGGGTTATTTCTATTCAACACCCTAGAAAATAAAGATTAAGTATTTAACCAACCATGAGTTTCTCAGATTTACTTTATTTGTAAAATGTTGTTGACAAGTATGCAATGTGTATATTCTGATAGAATGTTCTTAAATTTTGAAGTGGAGTCATGCACAGAAGTGACTACACTGTGTGTTAATCAGATCCTAATTGAAGTCTAGGAAAAATCTTAGCAGGTTAAGGTTGATTAGGGAATTAATCTGCATTTCTGGAATTGCCTCAGCTGATTTTAGGGAGTTTAACTTGGAAATTTCCCCCTATATTTTTAGGTCTGTATTCTAAAGACTTCATTTCTGCATAAAGGCTATAACTTACAATCACTGTTGTGATAAACTTTCATTTCAAAAGTAGTTTCCTGTTTGTATATTGATTAAGATCTTTGTATGTGTTTTCTTTACTATAAGTTCCAAATTAAATAACATAATGCAAATTTGAGATAGAAACCTGTCACTGCATTTATAAGGTAAGTTTGAACACACTTTTATTCTGTGTGGAACGGTAATATGACGTAGAGTGCATTAACTTTGGAAACAGAATGCTTCAACAGATATTAAAATTGTTTGTAAATACCTGAGTCACTTTAAAACATTTCCTTCTCCTCCTTTTTGTCTTCCTCTTCATCCTCTTCTTCTTTCTTCCTTCCATTCTTCCCTCCCCCCTCAAACTTTTACCCTTCCTCTTCTCTCCTTCCTATCATGTATGAAGGGAACAAGTTTTCTCTACTAACTTGACAAAATATGCAAACTCAGCAGTGTCCATCAAAATAGGGCCATTAGTCCTGGACTGAAACGACCAAAATTGTGAGCCAAAATAAACTTCCTCTCTTTACACATTGATTAAATTAGGTGTTGTCACAATGAATTTTTACAACACTACAAAGTTGAAGAACACAATTTCAAATCAATTCCTTAATGCAAAAAAGTTAATACTTTTCAATATATACTCACTGTTTTTGAACTTATTTTGAAGTATAATGTACATAGGAAAAGTTTAAACAGTATAAAGGAAGCTTAATGAATTTTCACAAACCAACATAACCATAAAACCAACAGTTAAGTCAATGAATAGAATATTCAAAAACAATATAAATGTATTTTAAAAGGAACAGGTTTTTGTCAACATGGCAAAAGTCTAGACTGTGTGATCTACTATGAAAATCATTATTCTGATTGAAAATAGATTTGCTTATGCTGCTTTTCCTGTCCTCTGTATAAAATTTGACAAAACATTGATTTTGATCATTTCTGTCATTGTTCTAATTGCTTGCATGGAAAATCACATTTTGGAATTTGTTACAACATTCTGGGTTCTTCCCCTCTTGAGATTTAGTATTGTGATTCTCAGTTATTACCAAACCTTTCCGAACACGTTAAAATTGTCCTCACCTTCTGTTTTCACTATTGTCTCTTTCTTCTCTACTTTGTAAACACTACTTAATAATCTGATGCCATTGAAACATTCTCTACATTTCAGCTCTATTATATTTCTTTACTATATATTTCAGCTTTACTGTATTTTCATTTTGCATTTCCTGCTCCTTCAACCTGGTTCAAGTTTGCTCAGAGAAACTTTATTCAGTGCATTTAAAAATATTTATGAAGGTTAAGTTTTACTCTATGTCCTTTGATGTATCTAAATTCTCACAAATATCAACAATACAGAAAAATATAAAAAACTAATTTTAATAGTCTTAAATTTAACCAGAGCTGTTTAAAGTTATAAATCAAAGTTAGAGAGAGATAAGGTAGAATGTAGTTCAACAGAATTATTCAAAATTCTGATGGCTGATTGAAATTGCATAATATAGAGGACAGCAGAGGTTGAATTTCAATGCAAAGATGATAAGTTAGATTTTTCACCTGCTAAGTTTTGGGAGAGACAAATGAGTATATTTAGTAAGCAAGTGGACATGTGAAACTGAAATGAATGGGACAGGTCCGTCCTGTGTTGTAGATTAAAGATTGTTATAGGTAAATGATATTTCAAATTGAACAGAAGACAAACTTGCCAAAGAAATCAATGCAAAGTAGCTGAGGTCTAATGAGTAAAATTTGGTGATACCTAAAAGTCTAAGAAAAGCAAGATGGGGGCAGGAGATCAGAGTTAACACATTCTTTATAAAAAGTGGACATAAGGTGTATAAACTATAGAGGGTTATAAATCTTAGTCTTGCATCTGGAGGAAAGAAGCAAATGATGAACTAGGCTCAAAGGCTATGGATAGGAAAGAAGAAAGTAATTGTGAGTATAGAGAAATGAGTTAGCTAAAGAGCTACAGAAATTAATGAAGATTTATAAATGTTACACAGAAGGAAAAATACTACCCAAAAGGGTCATCAAGTTGTGGGGTTAACTGTCTGAGAAGTGATTGACATTTTATAATTGAAGCAGAGAATAGCTCTGTGATCAAACGTTGAAGGGCAATGCATGATTTATTATTCTGAATATTTCCTATTAAAGGTATTCCAAATTTAAGAAAGCTACTTTTCAAAGTCACTATCAATCCTTAAGTGAAATGAAGTAAACTTGGGAGAAAACAGAGTGTATTTATGTGACTATTAACATAGTTACAAAGCAATGTAGTTATATATTTCTTAAAATGAATTGTTTCCCTAAATTAAAGGAAAACATTAAGATAATAATTTTGATCTGCCTGAACAGTAATTTAATGAAATAAAATTGTAAAATCCTAATGTCTCAGCTTTTTTGTCTCTAGTAAGACATTTGTCATTAGATTTAGGACCTACACGGATAATCTCTTCTGCTAAAAGTTCTGCACATAATCACATTTTGACAATTATATGGTAACACTTACTCTACTTTCACAGAATACAATATGTATTTTTCCAGGTATGAGGAAATCGGTGAATTTTAAAGGAGCTATTTGTTTTTCCTTGTACCACAGAGGACTCAAAATTTATTTCCATGTACTTCATTTTTCATCTGAAAGTTTTGCTCAAGTCACCTATTGTCTTTTGACATGCAAAACAGTACCACAAATAGTTATTTATAGCCCACTATTTGCAAAATTTCACTAACTGAATAATTTAAAAATTGCCACCCACTAAGTTCTATTTTAAATAACTTCAGATTTAAGTATCAATGGCTATTCATTTGAATTTGTTCTTCATTTGATTCATTCATTATTCAAATTAGTTATGCAGCTTTCTAAGGAATATAAATAAGCATGAGATAATAATTTAAAGTCTGTTACATATATATTTATATGTCTGCATATTTGCAAGCCTAGAAGGTAAAATTTATAGTAATATGCAACATCTGGGTACTGCCTATATTAAAAGTAAATATAGAATGAAAACAATGATTGGAAATATATTTCACAGAAGAAAATAAACAATATTACTAATAGAAAAGCTGCCACATATTTTTTAAAACTTAAGGACAAATTTAAAAAATAACTGTTCATAATCAGAGGATATAGTATTAAGATGCCAACACTCCTAAACTGATACATAGTTTCAAAGCAATCTCTCTTGGATTTCTGAATATCTGTTTTTAAAATATTGACAAATACATAATAAAATTTATATGGAAATAACCCAAATAACCAATATAATGAAGAAAAAGTACATAATAATTCACATTCCCTGAAATCTAAATTTACTGAAAAGCTACTATATTCATGTTTGTGCTAACATAGGGTAGACATATAAATCAATGCAATAAAATTCAGATCTCAAAGTAAGAAGATGTATTTCAAGGCAATTAATCTTAGAAGTCATCCTGACATAACACAATGGGAAGAAAATAGTTTATTTTTTCAGCAAATAGTGTATGGACCATGTAGAACCAACATGTAGAAGAATAAATTTGGGTCTCTCTTTACCATATTTGCAGTAAATTCAAATGAATAAAGTATGTAAGTATGAGAATTAAAATTGCAATGGTCCTAGAAAAAATGCAGAAGAAAATCTTCCCGATAACTTTTTAATCAGTGATTTCTTAAAATAACATAAAAAGCACAGTGAACAAATATATTTATAAGTTATAATAAACTTTATTTTATCAAAACTGGAAACACTTTTGTCTCAAGAAATATCATCAAAGGAAAAAGAAAACTAGCAGAATAAAATATAAAATCTTACGGATCTTGTACCTTATGAGGAAATTTTATTTAAAGAAAGAATAGCTATCGTTCAATAATAAAAATATAAACAGCTAAAGCAAAAAATAGTCAAAATATCTGAAGATATATTTGTTCAAAGAAGATATGAAAATGTTCAATACATGATAAAAAGATGGTCAAAATCATTAGTCTTTAAGGGTATGAAAATTTTCTTCCAAGAAATACTGTTATGGTTTCTGTCTTCACCTCCCCCCAAGCCTCATGCAATCATAGGATATTTCTGGAAATGGCTGAATTTAGAGTGTGCAATTGATTTATTTGTAGTACAAATGATTCATAGTGCAATACTGGGATTATATGTGCTCAGATTAAGGACAGGTGATTACTGCATCAGTCCACTGACTGGATTGACAACTTCCTGATCCTGGTAGATTGGATGCAATATAAAGAACAGAAAGAAACTTGTCCCTCCCTTCCTTTGCTTGCTTGCTTTTCTGTCTTCTGTCATCATGAACTGTCCCCTTTAATTTTACTTGTCATGTATTTTGTCTCAGCAACAAGAGAAAAGTAACTAATACAGCTATTTTAATCTCACTAAAATGGCTATTATAAAAAAGACATACTAATACTAGTTGATGAAGATATGGAAAAATTAGAACCAGCACATATTTTTTTCCTGTGTGAGAATGTAATACAGCACAGCTGTTATGGTAAACAGCCCAGCAGTTCTTCCAAGTGTAAACATAGAGTTCCTCTAATGTCATGATTTCATTCTTTACTACAACCCCAGCAACAGTGAAAATCAGGCCTACACAGATATCTGTGCACAAATTTCCCTTCAGCATTATTCATAATAGTAAGATAGTAGAAACATATATGGACATTAACTGATGAATGAGTAATAATGAGTCTTTAAAAATGTAGTGTATGCATTCTATGGGAATATTATTCAGCAACAAATGGGAGTAAAATACTGGTACCTGGTATTGCGTGGAACAGTCTTAAAAACAGAATTCTAAGTAAAATGCTTTAGTTACAAAATGAAACATATTTTATATTTCTTTTACATGAAAAGTCTAAAATAGGTAAATTTATAGACACAGAGTAGATTAGTAGTTTTCTGGGTCAGGAGGTAGAAGGTTGGAGGCAGGAGGCAAAAGTTGAGATAAGGGAGGCAATTTGGAATTTTCTTTAAGAGCACATTGACCAAAACTTTATGATAAAACACAGTCAACAAGCACAAAAAGAGAATTGGATTGAGAAAATAAAATAAAATAAAATATCACACAACTTCATTATGCAAGTCTGTTTAAATCTGAACACATGCTTTTGTGGCATTCTGTTTGAGGGATTGTTACCTGTCATAAACAAGCCACCAGGTTTCCTACGTGAGGCATAGCGTACAGCACAGTGACAGCTGTTATCCTCCTGGGAAACCTCCTGCAATGTGTCACAGCTTTCTGGATCACTTATCACATCCCCCAACTTTCATGAAGCTGATAATGACAAAATCCAAGACTCTCAGAAAATAGTTCTCACAACCAAATATTTAGTATGAGCACAAGTGAATCTGAAGAAAATTATAGGATTTGCCACAAATCTTTGTATAAGTCCCCTACTAGAACTATGAGGTCAAAAAAGGACAGTTAAATAGGGTTTAATAAAATTTTACCAAACAATTAATAATTAAAAAAAAACCTAACATTCAGTGGTATGAAATATGCTGTGAATTAAATTGAGAATTTATGAAACTTATTCATGGCATAGTTCGTAGATAATCAAATGCCACACATAATTTGAAAACATAAGATGTGAGAATGTTATTTATGCTGGGGATTTAGCTCACTGAACTAAATCCCCAGCATAAATAACACTTGCAAGTGCAAGTTCATGAGTTTGATCCCCAGTACAAAAAAAAAAAAGAGAAAGAATGTTATTTATGTGGTTAATAAAAATAAAAAATATTATTATGCTTTAATATTGTATAATGAGATAAGAAATTATCAAGTCTTTATTTTAGCCACAGAGCAAAGCTGATTAACTGTCTAACATTGATACTACTTTAGATGAGATTACAAGACATGATTATTTCAAATTTTTCTGACTATATCTCTGCTAACAAGAAAGAAGTCAGCTGAGTGCAACAAAATTTTTGAAAGAGAAAAAGATTATTTAATGATTCTCTTCAAAGCAAAGGAGCTAATTCTTGTAAAGAATAAGAGAAAGCAATACTTTTTGAAAGGAATATATTTGAATACAAAGTTTTTTTAAATGCATGTCTGAAAATCTTCTTTTACATAGAAAATTCAATACTGAAGTTCAAAAATAAAAACTAACACAAGTGCGCTGAGAAAAACAAAGTAAAAATCTTAGAAATAAATGTCATATCCTATGTAAAAATCATCCAAATGAAGAGTTTTAGCTGGTTTTGAAACTACTCTAAATACAAAAATCAATGTCTTTCTGAAGAACTTTTGCATAATGGAATACAGAGCCAAAAAGAGCCCCCATACACATAAAGCACTATTTATCTTTGGCATCTATGAAAATCAGTAAAACCAAATATGCAAGAAAACATAAATAGTAAAACTTTAAATGAAATGTCACAAAATTCTTATGTGAAATTTTTAATAAATGTTAATAAATAACATACCATATTGAGTCACAAAGTGGATACTATATGGATTGTACTGTATTATTAAATATCACTAAATTAATATATAATAAAGTTTATTATATCTATTAAAATGTTTGTACATGCCTCACACAGCTATCATAAATTAGTTCAGAAGTACATTTTTATAATTTATACACATAAAAATAGAAAAACTGAGTGTCCTAGATTCCATTATAATCCTCAAATTCTCTTTCCTTCTTGAGGGAATTATGACTCTGTGACTCACTGTTATTCACATTTGCCATATGATTTTGATTAGCAAAATATTAATAAAATTATAAGTAAATAAAATTTAAAAATCAATAAGAAAATATATTAGTTTCCTATGGATGCTTTAGAAATTTCAGCATAATTTCATTGTCTCTTAGTTTGAGAATGAAATCTGAAAGCCAGACATCATGAGAGTCTCTTAGAGACTGAAGATTAAATCATCCCATGATTTGCCCTTAGGTTGTTTTTTCCATCCCTCACATGTTTGTCTCCATGTTCACATAATCTGTACGTATCTTGAAAAGACACCTGTTACAGGATTTAGAGCTACACTTAAATCCAAGATGAGATTCCCAGATAAGTATATATGCAAAGAACCTGTTTCCAAATAAAATCATATTTCTAAATTTTAAGTAAATATTAATGTTGTAGTAATTCCACCTTCTTACATCCAGTAATTTGAATTAGTTGTTAGAGTTTCTGTAGCAACACAACACAAACTGTGGCTTACACAGCAGAGGTCTATGGTCTCATAGTCATGGAGGCCAAAGTTCAGAACGAGGGTGTCAGCAAGTTGGAATTTTTTTCTGAGGTTTCTAGCCTGTATTTGAAAATGACTAGTTTTTTCTGTGTCCTCTTGTGGTTTTCCATCTGTCTGTGTATTTGTCCTAGTATTTTCTTCTTATAAAGACACAATTGAGACTTAGGTCTCATCTCTCTGACCTTGTTTAACCTTAATTACATTGTTCAGACTCAATTCACATTTTGAAGTGCTAGTAGACAACACATCAACAGTCAAATTTTAGTCGGAATTAATTCAGCCTACATTATATTACAAATAATTAAGCAAAAAATTTATACTGACACCTGAAGAAATAAAGAAGTATGAATACCAAATAAACAAGTATTCAATTTCAGTAGTTACTATAAAAAAGTAAATTAAATACTAAAAGTGAGCACTTGTTTTGTCTTTAACCTAGCAAAAACTTGAAAACATGTTATACCCTTATATATAACAAAAGAAATTTGAACAAATTAAAAATCAAAAACTTTTCTGAGGCACATTGTAGAAGTTGTAGGTTAAATGATCCCCTGGAAGTGTTAAGAGACTATTAGGAAATCTAATGAATGAAAGCGAAGATTTGCTTATGTGGAGTAAAGGTCGTTGGATGCATGAGTTGCAATGAGAAGCTCCTAGTGGCCTCAGGCCTCAGTCTTATGGGGTCCTCTGTCTCTGGTGGGCATTAGATACAGGACCCCAGCCACGTATTCATACTGAGAATCTGAGCAATATTCTCTTATTACTCTGGTTGGGCATGAGAAGTAATTATAGTGAAAAATTTGCTGAGCTCTCCACTGTGAAGGGGAGATGACTTATCCAAACCTTGGGGAATGGAGTCTCTTTTCCTTCAAACTTTCTTTCATGCCAGATGGTGCATGATGACATATGTGTAAACCCAGCAGGAAGATTTCTGTGAGATTAAGTCCAGCCTGGGCTACATCAGTGATTTCAAGGTCAGCCTGAACTGCGTAGTGAGTGAGACCATGTAGCAAAATAAAACAAAATTTCCTTTCACTTTCCTGTCTGGCCTAAAAATGGGAGGGGACAGCAAAGTGAAAAACAAAATCAATGAAAGAGATAAACAATGGCACAAGAGAAGTGGAAAAATATGAGACTATCAGAGTACACTAAGCTCAGACCCGGAAGAAGACCTAGATTTAATCATAGAATCATACAAGGTTGTCCTTCCTCTCATTTTACCAGCATACCAGTAGGGCTCCAGGACCTGGCAGGTCTTCGCAGCTGACCTAAGACCAGACTCTTTCTGAGAAGTTCTTAGGGAAGCCTGAGGACAGTGAGGAAGCTTGAACAAGGAAAGCTGACGAATTTTAAGCCCCTCATACAGACATGTGAACAGTAAGCTGGTCGGATTTTAACGTAAATCCTCATACTTGAGGTCTATCTAATGTAGCTGCATTCTCTGATAGTAAATGTCTGACTTTCAACAATGCAATCTCTTCTCAGTTTTTCATTTCCACTTACACATTTGAAGACTAGGACAATTACACTGAAAAACTGGACACCTTGATGCTATCTCACAAATCATCTCACCTTCAAGCATCTCACAAATCATAGCCTGGCACAAAGGGAAAGGTCACATTCAGTTATTTGAATCACACTGCAGCAAAATCCTGATTCCACTATGATTTCATGACCTCATGCACTGAGGGGGTAAGTGGTCACCTGTTTCTTTGTATCTACTAGGCTTCAACAAGATGTGCCAACATGCCCCACATCCACCCATGTTCAAAGCCAGGGATGAAACCTATGTTCTTATTGCTAGACTATCATCATTATTGCTAGACTATCGTGACTATTTGATTTTTTGCTTGGTGACAGAAATTGTAAATTTTTAAAATATTTTCTAAAATTATTTTAGGTCTTATAAGTGTATGTCATTCTCTCTGGTGTATCATACATTTACCATTTGAATGATATATTAGGCTGTGTTCATTTAACCAATATGTTCCTTCTCAGAATACTCAAATCTTGACCCATTTCAGATAAAGACATGAGCCCATTATGATTAGACCAGTTTTAAAACCAAAGCCTCAAATTAAATGATGAACAGTGAATGACCTATAGTCCATCTATTTTCTGTTCTCAGCAAGAGACACAAACTGAAAGCTTCAGAGTTGTCTCTTGAACAGATTCCTTATTTTGTGTATGCTTAGGACTGGCCTGAGCCTCACTATCAAATGTTTTCAGCTGTGTAATTCTTAGTGTCAGCACCATTCGAATCTAGCAACCCACCTCCCACAAGATCACAGTGGCTTCTCAAGGGTCGGCAGCAGAGCAGTGGTGCTTCCCTGTGCATCTTGTCAAAAGTCAAACAGATTTTATACTTGGGTAAGTTCTAAATGTGGCATCTGTGGCAATGTTTCTCAACATTTCCAGTCATTTCTTGTAAAAGGACAAGTTCCTGGTTCTAGGAATCCAGTTGCAAAAAAGGAGTCAGTATCTACTAGGGAAAAAATCGTGTATTTTTATGCCACACTGGAAATTCTGACATAGCCTATGGGCGGACAGAACACAAAGCCTGCACTCTGAACCCACTTGAGAAGGGCTTCATTAGCAGGGCGCTTTTCTCCCTGCAGTGGAGCTGGCAAGCTGTGATACACTGACTTTCCTCCCAGGAGAGAGTCAGTTCTCCTACTCTCTTCTCTGATCTTTCGGTAAATTATGTATCTGAAATATTTCATTATATTTGAGTTTCTGATTGTTACTTAGGCAGTTATGACAACTTTGCCCTGAATAAATGCATAGGACTCATAACATTTCTTCTTACTAGATAATTGGACAGAATACAAATGTAACTAAATCTCAGAAAATCCCTATGGAGAAAAGTACTTCCTCTCTCTCTCTCTCTCTCTCTCTCTCTCTCTCTCTCTCTCACCCTCCACCCTCTGGCTCTCAAACAGTACCAAAATGTAATAGTACAAAATAAAAGGTATATATTTAAAATAAACAAAAATAATTAAAGTTTAATTGCATACTTTTCCTATAGTCTAGATAGGAAAATGTGCTCAAAATTGAATTATGTTAACCCTACATTTTTTAACCTACTAGAGAAAATTTATTAGTATTAATAGTTCAGTTGCACTTACAGAGCAGATTTCACTTTTAAAAGTGATTTTTTATTAACTATTCAAATTTCAATAGATCAACAGACTTCATCTGTATGGAACTTTGTAACCAGCTTGCTTCCTTACTTGACTTTTGCTACTCCCAGTGTTTGGAATGTATTTTGTATCTATCGATACTTGATCAACTCTAACACTTCCTCCTGTTTTTAATGTAAAAGTCATCTCTCTCAAGAAGACTTCTCTTATCCTGGCCTCTTATTTAAATGTTATTCCTAATTTGTCCTAACAATGGTGAATTTGACTTTACAGAACAAGCTTTTTCACACAATTTTGTAATTTTTCCAGGTTCTGGACTGTTTTACTGATGGACTACAAATTCTTTGAAAACTAAGATGGGCTTTTTAGTGTATTTCATTATGGTGAAGAATTATGAAACACTCAATTTAAAAAGTTAAAATGAATATATATTCACAGCATAAAATTTAAAAGAAATGATGGGTGTTGTTTCAGAATAAGATCAGTCCTTGAATCTCCTGAGCAACTTGTGACCATAGCAGACATCAGCCAACAATGCAGAATGAGGAGGTGGATAGAGCATGAGGAGGATGAGGAAGATGAAGATGAGGGAGAGTCCAGAACTGTGACAAAAACTTGGGCAGGTAAAGCTCTGAATTCTACCAACTTTCAACAGTGAGAGAGGTCAAGGCAACACCACATCAGAGTACAATCAATCTTTACTAATGGCAGAGGAAAGAAAACAGTGTCAAAAAAAGTAGAGAAGAATAGAATAGAGAGGTCAGAAATAAATCTATCCATTTAAAGCTAACTGGCTTTCCACAAAGCTGCCAAGAATATAAAATGTGGAAAGGATGGTATCTTAAGAAATGGTGTTCAGAAAACTGAGTATCTTTATACAGAAGCAAGGAAAACTCTTCACCTCATACTTTATATAAAAATCAACTGAAATGGACTGAACATTTAAAAAGGAAGATGCAAATTATGGAAATACTAAAAGGAAATGAAGAAAATTCAATAAAGTTTGAATCATAAATAATTTGTATATGGGTGTAGGTGTATGACCACTAAAAGCTAGGAAATGAAAGCAAACAAAAAAATATAAAACTATAAAGTTTATAAATATCAAATCAACAAAGTGAAAATACAACCCATAGTGGAAAAAATATTTGAAAATTGTTTGTTTAAAGCTTAATATCCAACTATATATGAGAGTCGAATTTAACCTAATAGTGAGAGAACATATAACTTAACATTTCACAGCCTAAATAGATGTTTCAAGACATAAAAAATGGTCAACACATGTATGAAAATATAATCAACATCATTAATCTTGAGGGACAGTGAAAGTCACAATAAGATTATTATCTCATTGCAGTAAGTAGGGCTACTACTAAAATGGTAAACAGTGCAAGTCGTGATGAGAAGTAGAGAAAAGGGACCCTTTCACACTTTTGCGGGGAAATGTCAATTAGTACAGCCATAGTACAGCCTGGAGCCATACTGTATGTAAAACAGTAAGGAGGCTTCCCAAAATAACTAATAATAGAACTACTATGTGATCCAGCAACTCCATTATTGGGTGTATATTCAAAGGAAATAAAATCAGTTTGTTTAAAAGATATGTGTTCTCTCAGGTATATTAAAGCACAATAACCAAGATATGGATTGACATAAATATGTATCAACAGATGAGTGGATAAAGGAAACAATATGTGTATACAGTAGAATACTATCATCTTTAAGAATGAAGGAATTCTGTCCTCTATGGCAAACTGTTTTAATATGAAGGACATAAATCTAAGCAGAATACACCAGTCATTCGAAGACCTAGGCAAATATTATCTAATTCATATATATATATATATATATATATATATATATATATAATTTTTAAAATAAGTTAAAAATGGTTACACTAGAGCAGTTGAGTGAAGGATACTGAGAGATGAAGGTAAAATGATACAAAATTATCTTTAGGAGCAATAAATTCAAGAGATTTATTGTATAGACTGATGACTATAATTAATTAAGACATGTATTCTTAAAAATAATGTATGAGTGGATGTTAAATACTCTCACAACAAAAATAATGTTGAAATAATGAATCTGTTAATTAGGTAGGTTTAACCATCTAATATATATATTCATATATTTCAAAGCATTTTGTTGTGCACAATATATTCATAGTTATATTTTTAATTTAAATTAAATAATTCTATAACCAGAGTAATCTGAGCAAAACAAAAACAGAAGCCAAGTCTGTTCATTGAAATGAAGTTACTATTAACTAGTTGAAATAACATGTTTTGGTATAGTTGTATTTAAATAAAGATGACAATGGAGATTAATATTTTAAAATATTGCAGGATTTCTATGGCTAGAGTTATGAAAGTTCATCTTAATGTTAATAAAACATCTTTAATGATAAACAGATTTGCTTCATATGAAACTTGTGGTTTTAGAATTAATGAGGTAAATATCCTACAAGTGTAATTAATCTAATGTCTCCCATTAACTTGTAGTTGGATATAATTTTATCAAAGTCTATGACATTATATTCATTTGTCCTTAATTGTATAGGTGAAAGACAATGAAAGTAAATATGCGTCAGAAGGAGAGGCTT
This sequence comes from Hydrochoerus hydrochaeris, assembly GCA_004027455.1. Classification (NCBI taxonomy): domain Eukaryota; kingdom Metazoa; phylum Chordata; class Mammalia; order Rodentia; family Hydrochaeridae; genus Hydrochoerus; species Hydrochoerus hydrochaeris. The sequence goes on along the minus strand of PVLA01003543.1, from coordinate 23,628 downwards.
CTCTTTTTTTAAAGAATTCCCAAACAGACTTGGCAATAAGAACTTTCTAACTCAAGTTCTCAAACAGAAAATGACTGGCATATCACCTGTGTGTGTTGTAATCTTTGCCACAAGTGGCAAAAGTTTAAATCTAATGATTGTAACCTATCAATATTTCATTTAAACAGTTTTCATAGTAGAGCTTCATCATTTTTTGTATTGCATCAAAGTAAATAAAACCCAAAATGCCAGCTATTAACAAAATGCTAGTGTATTAAATGCAATTTAAAAAGTTTTATCTTTTAATGAGTTATGTGGTCTAACTTGCAATTTGATCATCTGACACTGTGACAATAACCTTTATAAAGCCCTCAGCATGCAATGAATTTACATGTTATAGTAGATATGTCTTTAAAGTATGAAACCTACTCCTTATATAAAAGAAATATCAATAACCGTAACCTGATTCTTGTGATATGTGACTTACAACTTGGGCAGAGCTGTTATGACTCTGGGTATATAACATAGGGTTTGTGAAAAACACTCAAAGAGCTTTTAATTACTCAGAAAACACCTTCCCTAGCTAGACATTCTACTTTCCCTACTTTTCCACAAGCTGCACCAGAGATCTCTATGCATCAAAAATTCTCAGTATTGTAACCGCCTTGATCGAAGACATGCGGCCCTAGTTCTATGCCGGAAGGTATTCAGGGAAAATAACATGCGCAGAGCTGTTACCTGTCAGGGTGACGGTGCCTTCTGGAGGATCCTGTGCGCTGCCCTTCTTGAAGCTTGTTAGGTGTGACTTTTTCCAGAAACATGTCCAGGCCTGTTTGCTTGGTTGCTCTTCTCTTTCAGTCTCTGTTTCTCTCTCTCCTCTCCCTCCGTTCGACCCTCCCCGTCTCTGTCGCCGTCTGTCTTCTTTCTTCATCAGACTGTTGCTAAGTCGGTAAAGAAAAATGATTATTGTTCTTTATTAATAGAGATTCCATGCTTTCAAATGTTTTCAAGAGTTTGTTGGATTCCATGCTTTCAAATGTTTTCGAGAGTTTGTTGTGACCTATAAAAATCTGCTAAATACTTATGGAAAAATGTCATAAGCTTTATTCCTTTTTTCCTCCTGCTGAATTATTTTATTTTATTTTATTTTGAAACTTTCTGAAAGAGTTTTGCCCTAGAATAAATTGCAGGACATGAATGTGGTGGTTCACAATGGTGGAAGGCAAAATAAAGGATGTTCACCCTAGCAGCCACTTCTTTCTTCTCCAATTACGCCTCTCTCCTTCTTTTCCCCGTCTGTGCCAAGAAAATTCCAATCAACAACGCACACATCATCAATGCCCGCCCCAAGTGCCACATCCCCATATCTGGTCGGAGGAAAAAGCCAAACCGTTGCTGGTTGTGGGCTCCTCTCCACATCCTTTGCATAAAAAGGCCACTTTTACTTTTTCTTATATTCTGATTTGCTATTGTGCCAGAAAACTCTAACATTTTCAATCATTTTATTGTCTTTCAACTAATCTCCTAGATTTCAATGTGGCATAAAATAATTCAGAATTTTCAATAATACAGAATAACCATTTAATTCATTCACAGTGACATCAAAATTTCAGCCTTTTAACATCTTCATAATTCTCTTCTTCTTACTTCTTCTGCAGCTGAGTGTTTTTGTTCCAGTTTCAGTGTTTTACCAATAAACTTAAAACCCACCTCTACTAACTCATTTATTTTTCTAGTCTCTTCCTCCTTGGCATATTCTCTGAATTTAGAGCTTTTTCTTCCAGATGCCTTCATCTACTTCTTGGTTATAGCATCCCAAGTCTTACAAGTAAGATTCCTCATGCAGTCATATTCATTCCAGAACTGCATCATTCTCAGAGTTTTCCTGTTGCAACAATAGCATAGGCAGAGGAATTTCTTAGGAAGGATATGTTAAAAATTGCTTCAACTCATTGGTAATGCTTCAAGGCAGAGGCAGTGTTTGGATCCTGAGATAAAGATTACCAGTCAAAGGAAGATGCACTAGAATATGACCAACAAAAATGAAAATCTTGGCACGCACACTATTTTCTGGAGATCACCTCCCCATTTTCCTTGTATAGCCAATGAGAAGGGCATCTTTCAAGAGGAGTCATTTACAAATTCTTTTTTGCTCCTGTATCACCATGGTATTTTGTGATCCTTGATATGTTGAAGACTAAGCATTTTACTGTGTCATATCACAAAGTATTTTAATTTATAGCCTGCAAACTTGGCCCCAAGCAACACTGTTATCCTGTCCTCAAAAGCCTGTAATTTAGTATTGGTCTGTCATTCTTAATGTGAAAGTTCTTTCAGGAAACTATTTCTGCACTAGAGAAGTTTCAACTATGTTGATTTGTTCTGGCAAGTAACCTTCCTTCACAACCAGCTTATCTAGATGTTCCAAAAAGTTTTCAACCATTTTTGTTACAGGCAGCTAAGTTAGTTAGAAATATTATAGACAATCAGATAGTGCTGGGGCCTCAAAGCAGCCAGTGTAGAAGACCAGATAACTTGTAGCCTTGGAGGAGACAGATACCTCCTGCTGTGGGCCAGATCTCAAGACAAAAGGCAAAACAAATGCAGACACACCCTAAGTATAAACATCAGGGATTGATATTCTAAATAGGTTTCTCACAACTTCAGGAAGCCAGAAGTCACCATCTCAACCCCCTCAAGGAAGAGTCACTGTTCTTTAAGTATGCCTGCTTGCCAAGTGACTTGCTTCTACATTTGTCCCTGATTTAATCAATTTTACCTGATTAATTAATCTTATTGATTGACCACAGTTCTGTCCCAACTTACAGCCACCTTACAAGTTCACATTTCCCCATTTTGGACATCTCATCTCATGGTTTTACTCTGTAAAATTCCCTAGAAAAGACAGAGTCTTTGGTAACCCACTTGGGACCTCTTCTGTCTCTCTCTCAGACGGAAGCTTTCTTTCTCTCAATAAATATATTCTTTTCTGAACTTCCGTTATTTCTAAAATTCATTCTTGGATTTTAGAGACCACAAACTTTCTGACCATCTAGTAGGCTGGGAGTTTCATTCTCCTATATTATTTTCATATTGGCACTCACAGACTCACTGATCACTTTTACATTATGGAATTATTAACAATTTTTGAATTGTCAAACCACTCTGAACTAAAAGTAAACCCAAAGCCACCTGTTGTGCCAAACTTTTATCTCAACATTACCAAATTTGCTTTGGCTCAAGAACCGAGGTGCTAGAGAGATACGCTTTTAGATTTGTTCTTGAATCCAAGTCATTAAGAGTTCTTCTATACCTGCGGTGGGCCCTCTTCAAATCTTTGTAAATCATGTTATTTTCCATGTTACAGATCCTTCAAGATCTTTTGTTACTCTGTTCGGTTCGTCAAGTGTGGCTGGCTTGGTGCAATGGCACAAACCTGACTGAGAGCAATAGTCAAAACCGATTTTCTCCCTTGGTCACTTGTGTCTTAAGCACTTTCAGTTTCATTTCCAGGTCACCCTCTATGAAACCCCTTTCCAAATATAGCAGTGAACTTTGTAAACTCAAGAGCCAAAAGGAAAAAAACAGAAAAAAAACAGCTTCATTACATCAAACATGAGAAAACAATAATGTCTTCACATGTGGGAGATGGATGAGGCTGATGCCAGCATAACAGGACACTTTACTTCATAGAAAAACTTTTTATAAGTAGGAGATTATTTTTTCTAACTTAACAATTGAAAATATAGCACATTAAATATATAAATAACAGTCATTTATTACCATATTCAAGTCTTACGTGGAATGCACAACTGCTTTGCTTTTACATTCCTGGCAGTGAAGACTCTGTGTTAAATACTGCATGCCCGAGAACATGGGATGATTGTACTGAGCTATGATTTTCTGACAACTGCAGCATAACCAGGGGACAGGAATTTTTGTCCTCTAGTGTAATCTTCTCAACTGTCATTAATTTAATGTGGACCAGAAAATAGTTATTTGAAAATTGGAACAAAACTCAGATTTGTGAGTTTTTTCATGTACCTATATGAATGTATACTGATTTACCTCTCCATATCTATTTTCTGTCTGTTTCAACATGTTGTAAAATGGAAGAATTCTTCTAATTTTAACTAAAGACTAAAGGTTTTACTTTAGGGTTGTCTATGTTATCACTGATATGGAGTATATAACATATGTATTTAACTGGATAAAAATAAGGTTATTTTTATAAAGTTTTGTTTAATCTGTATTCAAATGTCTCCTCAATTTGATGTGAAAATATAATTTTTGTTGATATCTTAAAATTTCATCACATTGAGATTTCTACCCTACCCCTGTTTTTCCTGGAGTGACACCCAAACTTCAGGGGTTAGGTCATTTATCTGAAGTGTCATGTAGCTATAAAAAGATTTCAGTTTCATAATTTGTTACAAGAGTGACGTATGTGTTGCTGTGATAAGAATAGAGAATGTTTTCTTTTCCTCTAACTGGAAATGTTATGCAACACGTTATCATCAAACTGCATATACAAGTTATTGACCTCAAGTTCTACACTTCAAATCACATTTAAACCAAAGACCTTGGCAGGTGCATTGAGAGTTTAGGCTCTGGTAGCTCTCTTCACTGCCAAGCACTTCAGACATACAGTGCTCTGGGTTCTAACAGGGTTACTCTGTCAGTCTTCAAGCAATTGTCTGAAACATTGCATTCCAACACCAGAACTTCTTGGTAGAAGGGAGGGACCTCCTTGTGGCTGTCTGCTGGTTGCTTAAACCATGATTTTGACAATCTCACAAAATTCAACTAGACTTTATACTCTAGTTGCTTCAATCATAAGTAACAACTAGTCTTTAAGCATTGGATTCTAAATGAAATTGAAGCTCAATATATGATTAATGTCTTTTGCCCATCAAATGTTTTAAAATTTCTTGCCCTATTCACCTCCCTTTGAGCACTGAAAAATAAAGAAGAATCTCTTAGCATGGCAATAAACGGTGTTATTATGAAAGGATGCTTTGATTATCTTATTATCTTCCATGGATTGATGTTCATCTATGGAAGCATTTTTTAAAAATTGTACGTTAATTCATTGTTCATTTGAGAAATACGAAATAGAACAACCCTGAGATTCTATCTCATGCCAGAAAGAATGGCTGTCATCAAGAAAACAACCAACAACAAATACTGGTGGGTCTATGAGGAAAGAGAAATCCTTCTGTACTGTTTGTGGGAATGTAACTGGTACAACTACTGTGGAAATCACTCTGGAATTTCTCAAAAAGCTAGGTTTAGAGGTCTCACTTGACCCAGATATTCCCCTTCTGGATATCTTCCCAGAAGAATTAAAAACATCACACTACAGCAATATGTGTGCACCCATGTTTATAAAAGCACAGTTTGCTTATATCTAAACCTTAGAAACAACCCAAATGACCATCGACCTAAGAATGGATTAAAAAGATGTGGTATTTTTATGCAATGTGCATAAAGAAGGATAAACTTGAAACTTTTATGGGTAAATGGATGCAACTTGAAACCATGCTCATGAGTGAAATAAACCAGATTCACATGTGTAAAACATTGTATTGTCTCCCTGGTGTAAGAAACTGAAAGAGTAAGTAAGGTCCAAAAGATAAAATAGGTATTGTGAAATGGGAAGAAATTGCTCAAAAGGAAAAAGGAATTGAGATGGGGAAAGAAGAACAACAGAAGGAAAAAGAGAAACAAAAATCTAACCAATTATAGCCTTAGTGTCTCTTAGTTCATTGAAACAGAAGATTTGTGAAAATATTGCCTGAAAAAATTTTAATGTCTGCATCTCTGTACTCTGAATAACTACTTTCAAAATAACAATACACAGTGTGTTAACTATTGCTATTCACCTATTACTCTATTATGAAATTTTGTTTTACCTTTTTTTCATAAAATTGAAAAAAAATTGTATGTTGTTGTCCACTGGGGTCCCCACATCTCCAGTGGCTTAGTTCGTGCTGCTTCTACTGCAGTGAATTTTCACCACAGTTCTCAGTGATTTCTTATGACCTTTTTCTTTCGAAAAATTTTGAATACAAACAGAAAAATGTAACCATCTTTTAGAAACAAGAGATGCAGCAAATACTCAATTGTTTACCTTAGATGCAGCTTACAGCTGCATCTAACCATTTCCTAATATAACATGTTGAGTTATAGCGAGCATATGAAATTCTTCTACTTTCCACAACCAATCTGAGAAACATAGACAGTTCCTTGACTTAATATGGTAGAAGTTAAGATTTTTCAACTTTAGGATGATATAAAAGTGATATACATTCAGGCAAAAACATAACGGTGAATTTTGACATTTGATCTTCTTCTTGGATGCACTCTGTGATTAGGTAATCTGTCACTGCTGGTCATGCACAGTGAGTGGCTCTTTCCAGTCAGCCATGTGACCAGAAGGGCAAATGACCAACACTGCAGAGTATGGTGTTTCTCAACCATGATTTCTCTGTCAGATTTATCAAATGAATTTTTGGATTAATGATATTTTCAATTTATGGCATGTATATTGGGTTGAAGCTTAATCATGTCAAAGACTTTTGTAAGATACGGTTTTCTCCAGTGTCTTGATTTATTAATTTATTAATTAATTTACTAATTGTTTAATTATCAGCACCTTTAATGTTTTGGCATAAGGTAAGGAGATTTTGGATTGTTGTATGGCTTCAGAATTGAAGTTTTCAAATTTACTCTAACTTTATTCTTTTTCCAAGCCATTGCAAAATCAGCACATTCAGATAATAAATTGGGCATGGGTTCTAGTAAAATTGATATTTATTGGAGGCCTTTGGTTTTATAAGCTGGGTAGTCATAACATGAATTACCTTTGCTGTGTTTGCTTATTTATTTGCTGCTTATTTTGCTTTGCAAACTGATTTTTTGAGTTACAAACTAATTTCTATTGATAATGATGACCAGGTTATACTTTGAACAGTTTAAGACTGACAGAATAAATGAAGGGAAAAATTAAAGATAATACCAAGATGAAAACACATAGATCTGCAGTGGTTAATACTGAAATACTTTGTTTTATTGCATAATCTTTTAGTTTAATATATGTTTTCACTCTTGGCTACATGTAATAATTTTCTACTCATAACAATTCTATTAGGAGCAAAAGACAGGAACAATTTGATTCATTTTATCTACAGAGAGAATTTTACCCTTAAAATTTGATAGAATTATGAGAATTATATATTAATTTAGTTGGTTTGTTCCCTTAAGAAAAATGACACTTATTTCAACACTGCAAGACTCAAGATAAATTTTAAAATGTTCAATAAGAAGCCGAGATATTAATAACTAAATAATTTAAATTTTTCATGATCCTAATTGCTAGATTTAATGCTTCTAAGCACTAATCAATTCATCTAGAAAAATGATCAATATGGTTTATAAAAACATGTACTTTCAGAATTCATTATTAATTAGCTTCAACAAATAGTTTTCTGATCCAACTGAAATTTTAATGCAATTTTTACACTTTATATAATAGAGTTCCAATTTTTATTTTAAAAAATCCATGGTGTTAAATTTCTATGATAAGTCCTGTGGCTCAAATTCATCCATTTTGCTTATATCAAAGTATATGTATTTATAATGTATAACTATTTTAAAATGCCATGTTTTAAATACTTAAATTTTTAATGTTCTATTGCCTCATACATTGAAACTGCCAAGCCATTTTGCCAAAATTCAAATATAACTCTTTCACATTATCTTTAATTTTGAGTTAGTGGTTAAGCAGTTAAGAATTATAATTTTGGAGTAATCATTGCATGACACCATCCAAATTGCCCTTGAAAAAACTGATGTCACAGTGATTTTAAACTTTCATTTCAGTAAGGCTCCCTGAGCTCTTTCTAGCTGGACACAGACTGTCTGGCTGTATGTGATCTCAAAATACACCAAGAAGCTGAACAGAAAGAAACTTTGCTTATTCTGAGTGCATACTTACAATTTTTGCTTGATGATTCAATAGATAATTTTTACCAAATTCTTATTTTATTTTGAAATGTTATATTATTGCTTTCTGAAACACTCATTTGTTTATGTCTATTTTTTTAATAAAAAATTCTTATGCATTTCCTTAGTGCATCAATAAATTAATGAATTAGGGAAGGTTCCAGTTTCTACATCTCCTAAATCAAAATCTATTGTGAAAAATGAAAAAATATGACTTTCCTAGTGTACAAGCAAGATTAAAACATTGTATCTCTTATGTAGATATATTCTTCCTGGAAGATACATTACCAGTCATTAGCCTGATCTGTAAAGTATTTATACAGGCCATGGAATGCAATTTCAATTAAATTATTTTATTCAATCAGAGTGCTATGTAACTATAGTTAAATATTACAATTTGAAATAAAAACTGTAATATCAGTAAATAAGTAAAATATCAGGTTATAAATCTTACAAAATAAGAAGACACTGTATGCTGAAAATGTCAAAATACTAAAAAGAAAGTCAAAGATGATCAAAACATATTTAGAGATATAAATAGTTCATGAACTAGAAAATTAAATATTAAAAAATTGAATATTTTTAAAACATCACGATTTTATCTATATATTAAAGGTACTACAAAAATAGACTTACGAAGAAGTAGAAATTAAAATGTGCATGGTCAAGTTACTATAATGTTAACAACAATGAAAAACCGTCTAAGAATTTATAGTGAGTTATTTTGAGAACTATCATAAAACTGCAGTAATCAAGACATTGTAGTATTGTTAAATTAAGAAGATAAAATACAGAACCCAGAAATAGACTCACACAAATAATGTCAGTGTGCATTCGACAAAGAAGTAAAATGGTTTTAGTAAATAAATTATCTTTTCAAGCAATTTAACAAATGGTTCTGGGACAACTGTATATCTTCACATTCCAAAAAGAAGGAAGGAAGGAAGGAAGGAAGGAAGGAAGGAAGGAAGGAAGGAAGGAAGGAAGAGAGACTGTTCCTCAAAAACCAAATGTGAAATGAATTTCACTAGAAAAAGAAGCTAGACATGAATAGTTACATGTTACAGAAATTAGTTTCCACAGTATCACTAATACAACAAAGATGAATGAAAAACTACAGTGATTATTAGTGAGAACAGAGGAATGCTTTACTAAAAGTTAACACACAATCTAAATTTTAGGGTTATAAAGTTGTTTTCTCTGGCTATTAGGTGCTGATTCTTGAGTCTATGAATGTTGCATAGAACTGTGTGCACAGAATTAGTTTTAGTGACTATAATTTAAAGATGGAAAATTGTGCCTCTATCTCAGGAAAGGTTTAAAAGTTTGACTTAAGAATCCAACACAACTTCACTAGAATGACAGATAACAGTGAGAACTGGCTTCAATAACTGAACTATAGCAATTTCCCTAGGGATTACAATTGAACTTAAAAAGAATAGTAAACAAGTAAGATAGTGTACTTACTTAAGCTTTCCTATGGGGATTGCATTTAAAGTTTTCAAAACTCCTTCCGCTGTGTACAGTACAGCTTCTGCTTTATCTGTAGTTGTGTGTGTGTGTGTGTGTGTGTGTGGTTTCCGTTGCTTATTTGAGAACTTTCCAAAAATATTGAGAGAAAAATTCCAGAAACTGATTATCCACAAGTTCTATTTCATGTTATCCTCATCTGCCACTCAAGGATTGTAACATTTCTCTGTTCAGTGTCTCTACTATTTGTATAGCCATCAAATGCAACTGAGAAGGAGAGAGAGAGAGAGAGAGAGAGACAGAGACAGAGAGAGAGAGAACCACATTCATATCTACCATAGCATATCATTACGAAGTTGTTTTGTTAATTCTATTTGTCAGTATCTTACTTGATTCATAATTAAACTTCATCACCTATGTGATCAAAATATATGATCAATATTTAAATTTTTAAATTTATTACAAAGAAGACATACTGTCATTAATTCCCTCAGAATACTTCCTGTCACTTCCATCTTTCTTTCACCTTTAAGAAGCAGGTCTGAAATCCCTATTTCCTTAATGCCTTTAGTTGAGGCTGGCTTCATGTTCTGAATTAACTCAAAATGTTTACTTTTCTTGGTCATTTTGAGTTTACAGAAGAGTCCGAAGTTGCATAGTGGGTACAATTGGCAGCAGCATTACCTGTATTTTTCAGGAAAGAAAACTTTGAGAACCAATTCAGTGGAATGACAGTGGAAGTGTATTCTAAGGTGGGGGGGTGATTTGTGAGAGGGGGTAATAGCGAGGTACAGTTTACTGTAATAAATGTTTTGTACAAAACTTTGCCATGTAGAAAAGTCCTTCTATACATGTGTGGGAGAAAACATGCTATAGATAGAGTTTGGTACTATTTGTAGTTTCAGTAACTGGGGTCATTTCTTTTACAGATAAGTGAGAGCTACTCTAGTATAGTTTAACAAACATGTACAGGGGTAGTTAAGATTAAATGAATGGTTGAAGCCAATTTTCTCTCTATGGATTATGAATTTATAGATTAATAAGGAGATAAGACCAGAATTAATGAGTCAAAGACATTTGTTTAGACTCCTTTTAGCTTACATGTACGTCCACATACCCACCCACATCTCCACACACGTACCCCTCCACACACACATGCACCCATGCACACCATGGCCACATGCAAACACATACAACATATGAATATAAATTTTAAATAGTTATATGATAGATTGATAGATAAATAGATAGTAGACAGACACATGAAGGAATATTTATAGGTATGTTTTTACACATAGGTTAGATTACATGAATATACATATATTTCTTATTATTTTTCACTGGGGGCCTACAAATAACTGTGTTATCCCAGTAGATATAATCCTATCACTACTTTTCTTCTAGTAGTATTCTTGAGTTAACAGAACAAGGGGCCCTTGAAGAAATGTTGATTCTAGGATTGGGCCACAAAACTACAGGAGTACCTTTTTACATTTCATTAAAATGATTCTTAAAACTTGGTGCTTTGAATTCACACCTTAAAAACATTTTCAAAATGGATAATTGAGCATCTGAAATACACTAATATTTTTCTTTAAATACTGGTACAGTTGACAATATTGGATTAAAGTCTTGTAATCTACTTTATTCTGATATTGAAGAGTTTCACATTAGCACTATAGTACTGCTCACAGGAGTATCAGTGATATATATGCTGGTAATGGTTTATTTCACCATTTTTGGCTCATTTTACTAATTTGCTTTGGCTAATATTTTCATGATTCTGCAAACTTGGAATAAAAGTATTTATTTGCTTTGTTCATACTCTGTATTTTGCATATGTAACTGATCATTCTATATTATAAAGACATCCTTTTAAGAAGAATGTAAATTTTCCAACAGAGAAAGGATCTTTGTCTGTCAATTAATTCCTAGGGACTGGCCAAGTTTCAGGAAGATGACTTATACTTTAAACATGTTTTTAACAAATTAATATTTAATAGGGCAGAGAATGCATATCCTTTTATCCTAAACAGCAGAACTACTTATTTTTGTTAAACTCAATTTATTTTCCATGTAAGAGGAACATAGTGAACTAAACTAAAACTCTATTCATAGAAAATATTTCAGTGCCACAAAATTGTTACCTAAATGTCCTTTAGAACATGTCTATAAATAGGTCCCCATATGGTGCTCAATTAGACCATCTTCCCCTCTGAGAACACAAGTCATATTCTAATAACAAGGACTCCTCCTGTGCTATTAAGTTAGGGACATGAACACACTTGCTGTGAAGTAGCCAGCTGCCTTTGTCCTTCCATGTGGTATTAAATCAGAATTTGCTGCTCTCCTTTTTTAAAATTTATTTATTTATGTTAGAAAAATTATGTCTCAGATACACTTGGAAAATACACATTTGTAACTGAGAGTTTATGGCTTCATTACACTATTTCATAAATTGAAAAAATAAAAGAATAATGGAGGACACAGAAGGAGTGGAAGGAAGTCTAAAGGTAGATGGAGACATAACTGATAGCGTATTATACATAACATTTTATTAAGTTGGACTCATAAATGGTCATTTAGATATGAGCAGCAAAAATCAGAAAACTGCATATTTGGGATTTCAAAAAGGCATCAGAAACACTCACAGGGATCTCTATTGATAAATTCCACAGGATAATAGCTAATATCTACTTCCAAATGCATGATCAATGCCATGAAGTGTGCAGTAAGTTTTCTTACACAGTGACTGAGGGTAATTTTTGCATATATAGGTAATGGTACTTCTTTTAGTGGTTGGATTTCTGAGGGTGAGAATTCCTGGGAAAAGCACCTGGAGGCCCAGGGCAGAGCTCTAGGGTTCTCAGATACAGGACAGAAGCACAGATATATGTCAGAGAATGAAAATGAGAAGCTGCAAACCTCACCTGAGACGGCAAGTTCAGACTCTGGGATGTAGTGGGAATAAATCAGTAGAGGGTGGGGAAACAGCCAAATGGTACCAGGGATTGAAGCATGAACGAGGGAGAGGCGATTAAGCTGCATGCGTCCCACAGAGAGCTGGCAGCAAAGTGTGGCAAATGAGAGACCTATCGGGGATGATAAAGGAGATGAAATGCTTTTTGAAGAAACACCCTAACAGAAAATAGAGGGGAAGTGTTATGCCATTCAGGAAATTAAAGTAAGAAGGGAAAGAGTTTTAGACTGTGTAGGAAATTTATGAGTGTGAATTCTAAGAGGGTTTGTGGAAAAATATTGCATTTTTTGAAATGGGGAGGATCTAGTTTGCTAAAACACAGTCTTTTCCTGCTATGATTTGTCCAATGTGAATTTATAGGAAAACTGGCTTAGAATGATCGTTGGGGAGAAAAACAAGATAAGATGATAAAAATAGCTGAGGAGGGTAACCTTGGCAATATGTAAATGCATGTAACCTATGACTCATGTTTTAAAAAAATATTTTACAAATTTGGGTTTAAAAAGGTTGCTTGGCAAAAAAGGAAGAGAATTTGTGAAAGCCAAGTGCTGACAGTCTTTATATTTCTCTCTACAGAGAGTAAGGGTTATGGTAGTGGGGTAAGCGCTTGAAAAGAGGGAGGGGTTTGCTTATGGTGCAGGGCTACTGTTGAAAGCTGTAGTAGAGTAATAAGAGACATATGTGTAAATTACATGGCACAAAGGAATATTGTAAACCAATTAGAAACTAGAATTAAAAAGTGCATGAAGTCATTGTTCCTCAGCACATTGGAGTTAGGGGCTGGTTTCAGAATGACCCAGGGACACTGCATTGATTGTGGAGTTTATCTCTATAATTAAATTGTGCCCTGTATTTCTATTATTATCCCATTTCTTCTCACAGGGACTGTCCACCCTACATGACTGGAATGAGTGTCCCTTGGTAGGGCTGGGCTTCTATGAGAATTAATGCATCAGCTCATCTGGCAGGAGGCAGAGCGCAGGAGGCCATGAGGGCTGGCAGGGAGAGGGGTCGAGCACACATGTGAAGCTTCACTGACTTGGCAGCTTTTCATCTCTTTGCTGCAGCCCAGTTCATAGCAAGCCACAGGGCAATACTAGTCTGTGACCCAGTGGCTGGGGTAGCCTGTGATAGAGGACACTGGAAAAATAACAGACAAAGACCCACCCAGCAAGTCTATTAGCAGCACTCCAATGTGGGGAATAATTTCCCTAAATATCAGGAATAACAGGATTGGAAATGCATTATGTATATCGCAAACCACAGCATAACTGAGAAAGTAGGGGACTAGTGGGAAATGATAGGGAGAATGAATAAAGTATGTTATGTGCATGTACAAATCTGCCAAAATTCCAGGGATTTAGCTCAATGGCCTAAGTGGCTGCCTTGCAAGCTCAAGGTTGTGAGTTCAATCCTCAGTACAAAAAGAAAAGAAAAGAAAAGAAAAAATCCACCAAAATGAAACATATCAATGAAAATAAAATATAAGAGGAATATCTTCTAATGGGATTTTTAAAAATTCAGTGTTGGGCTAGAAAACAATCTTTCTAAGTCAGAAAATCTGCAGAGGAGCCTGTAAATTGTAATTTAACAACCCATAGGGTAAAATTTATGCACATCAAAATGATGCACTACACAAAGAGAGAAGAGAGTGTGCCAGCCTGTTGGAAGCAGAGATGGGAGAAAGAGAGGAAGGGGTGTCAGAAGAGTAGGGAGAAAGTTTGTAAAGGCATAAATACCCCCATCACCACCACCCTGGACCCAAAACACTTGGAAGTCCATCATAAATTCAAGTGCAGAGAGGAACCATGTTATTGGTTGAGGAGTATAGTTCTGTTGTATCTGAAGATCTGAAATTTTTATTTACTAAAAGCATAGTAGGGAATACCAGTCAAATTTTGTTGTGTCTAGTGGGAATCACAAGATCCAAGTGTTGGTTTGTAAGAGAGGAGATTAATAGAAAATTATTTCTCCTCGGAGAACTGAAATTTCTTATCCATCTGCATTTTATTTTTTATAAAAACAAAATGATTAGTAAATTTAATATTATTATTCCTAAACAAGTCATCACAGCTATCAGTTTTTCCTTGATCTGTAAGTTCTCCCACAATTTCAATTTTGCAATGAAGAAATATATATATCTTTTGTTTTTGTATTCTAAATCCTATAGATTCATTATACTAAATACAAACTCCTTTATCTTTTTAGCAAAAGTGTGGGATTTCTATTATGCTTGGAAGCTTTTCTATTGCCAACACTAATGGAACTCATGAATGAATTAAGTAAAACAATTGTGAAGAAATAATCACCTTCCTCATCAACTCCAGGAAAATTTACGAGTCAGGATAAGAACACTTTGTGTTATCTGAGAGAAGATGACCCATGGATTCTGGCAGAATGTTTCCTGGGGGGCTGTGGCTGTTTTGTGCTTCTCTTTCTGGTTTGTCTGCCCCCAAACAACAGCACCTTCAGCTCAGGAATTAGAAATACTGACACAAAGGGTCATCTTTTCCAACACACATCCATTTGTGTGTTGGTAAATCAAGAGAATTTACCAACACACAAATGGCACCATAATGTTGTTGAATAGTGGAGTTAAGGCAGCAAAAAGATGGCCTGTAGAATCTTTTAGTTGTTCTCTATTTCTGGTTTTGCGATAATGTTTCACTCACTGAGATAAAATAATTGAATTGTGAGCTGATTCAGATATGCAACTTCCCTAGAATTTATGTAAAGGACAAAAAATGTGACATTGATAAGTTGAGACAAATGGATCAAAAATTTGAGCCTAGCCCAGGGAAATTAGCAATTAAAATAAATCATGTCTCCAATTAACAACAGAAGCAGTAATAAAATAATGGGGATGTCATTAATGTAAGAAATGTTGCATTCAATCTTCAGTACTGAAAATAGTGATAATAAATTTTAAGGTTGGATAATAACAATTGATAGCCATTTTAACAAAATCACAAATCATGAAATAAAATGTGCCACACATATTGTTACATGTACTATCTTTAATTTTCATATTCACACTGAGTAATTAGATTGTTTGCACATAAAATTGGCAAGAAGGGACTCATAAAAAAGTTTTTTTTTTTACCCACAAGGTGTGGGTAACCAGGCTGATCAACTGCAGGCATTAGGTTAGAGGATGCGCAGTATATATTTATTTTTTACTTTATGTAAAGTTAAAATAAAATTTCTCAACAAAATAATAATTATGCATTGTATTAATGTCAATAATAGCTAATAATCTGTCCTTATCTTCAAAGTGGATACTCAAAGTAAATGACATAACCCAAAAAGATTCTTATTCAGAGAACAAGACATGAACCAAAAAATTAATCAAAAAGATTTTATAAAAAGATTCATTCAAAAAATAAATTCTTACCAAAATGATTTTAACAAAAATTCTTACCAAAATAAAACAAATAACACAAAACTTTCTTTTCAACTATCTAAAATAAATTAGTAGTATTATTTGAACAAATTAGTACTATCTTAGAATGTTTTTGAAACAACAAAATATGTAATTTGGAGAAGTACATGAATTTCTCCCTGTCTAATTAGCTCTCTATTTTTCTCTTTACTTGTATATTCATATATATTTTTTGTTTCTCATGTAACAGAAAACTAGATATTTGAGCTCGTGTGTCCTTAATACTATGGTCTCAAGTCACATACATTCAGCTACAACTGCCTCAATTTTACCTTTATTCATGGCAGAGTATCCCCACTGTGGACACATATCACATACCACTTATTCATCCATCTGCCAATGACCATATTTAGACTTATACTATCTAACTCAAATGTTAAGTGACCCTTAATTTCATAGTGTAAATGCCAGATTATTAGTAATGATAGAGAACTTTTGTTTATGTGCATACATATTATATACACTTATGTAAATAAACATACACATGCCTAATTATCACTTTTATAAGTTTTTCTTTCAAGAATGCAAAGAAAAATTTACAATTAGATCAGTTACACAAAATTATTTAAAAGATTTATAACACTTATTCTTTTCTGGTGGCACTAGTCAATAGTCAAAAACAAGGGGCTAAGTAAATTGGTCTGTTTATTCCTCTCTACTCCAATAATATTTAGTAAGCAAGAACCAGAGACACAGGAAAACAGACTGGGTCAGAAAACAGTACATAGGGCTCTGTGAATCACTTTCTGAAAATGTTTTTATCTTGATGAAGTTTATCAGTTACAGGTGCCTATTTGTGTTTTCTTCTGTCATTTTCCTTTACCTCTATCACAACCCAGTATTGCAGAAGTTCTTATCAACAAGCATTTATCCAGAAAATCAAATAACTAGTCTTTAGTTTTCAGTTGCATTGCATTTTCAAGTGGCAAATTAATAATGTAATTGTGTTTTTGTAAACAATCTAGTAGTTCAGTGTAAATTAATGGAATGTCAAATTGAATTGTCTAATAGTATTATGCCTTATAAGAAAACTATTTTATAAATATTGCTTATGTGTTGAATCATATACTACACATGAATTTAATCTTCACAACAATACCATCAGGTGGGACATAAATACTTCTTCATTTCACAGAGTACCAGAAGCAAATAAATATTAAACATAATTGAGAATTTTATAAAAGGCTTCACAAACACAGATCTGTTAGGCTTCAAAGAGATAATTTTTTTAACCTAAAAGTACAGTGAATCATAATTCTTAGAATTTCATGGAAATAGAAAGTTGGAGTTTGATTAAGAATATATTGAACTAGTGGGGGAGTTGTAAACCTCTCATCCTATGAGCAAGAAAAACTAAGGAATTAGTAATGATAATGGTAATGAAGATACACTGCTAACCTTATGTACTGAATTAAGTCAATCAATCAGTTAAACAATACATAACTGAACTATTTTTTAAACGGAGATTAATAATACAATATTCACTAGTTATATTTCCCTGACAATTATAGTTAATACACAAAAGAATCAAGGCATAATCTTACTTATATATTCCAGAAAATGTCAGAAGTAAAAATATACAAATGCTTTAAACCTTTTAAATACTCATCATTTTAAAATTTGAACTCAAATTTAAATAACTAATGAATAATTAAAGTTCTTTTGATATTTTCCACTCCAACAGAGCTTTATTAAAAAGTATTTCCTTACTTGTTTTCAATAGCAAATCATGGTATAAATTTTTCTAAAAAAACAAAAATATTTTTTCATTTCCAGAATCAAATATTAGAATCATTATTCCATACTTCAAAGATTAATCTTAACCAATAGGTTTATAAAGAAAGCAACTGATAAAATACTTGAATTACTGCTGTGTTCATAATTAAGAGAATCAATGGATCATAACAAAAGTAAAGATTATTTACAAAATTTAGAAGCACTTGGGCATGGAAAATCATACCATTTGTATTATGTTAGATTTTCTGGTAGAATAATTTACTGCTACTGAAATTTAGGGAAATTATACAGTCAGCCATTTAATTAGTATTTGTTTCTTGGCTACAAATCATACACTATGGTAGACATTTATGCATTTTGAAAATGAATGCAATGAAATTATTTAGTAATAATTTCTACATAATTTCCTTTATTTTTCACTTACATAAAAAAATTCTTACGTGTGTTCCTATTTACAAGAAAATATTGCCTATATTAAAATCATCAAGATGATACTACACAATAACACCTACTACATAACTTGAAATTGAAAGGGCTTCTAAATAAAATTCTTTAGAAAATTATGAAATAATATTCCCAAAATATTGGATAAGGAAATACACATTGTCCCATCTATAATGAATATGTATATTTTAAAAATTAAAATAAAGAAAATCTAAATTTTATTATAAAATGATGATACTTTCATTCTATACTCAAAAATTATGAACATGGGATTAATTTGTGTCAGATGTGCCAAAATACAGAAAGTAAACTGATGTCTCACAAAACATTTGCAAAACAGTAAACATTACCATCTGGGAAATCATTTAACATCCAATCAATACATACAATGTTAAAATAATAGCACAGTGTTAATGAATAATTATTTACTGTTTGCATCCATCACCTATGTCTGATATACAGCAAGAAATGAAATATTTGACTGTGACTCTTGTAAGAACTGGATACAAGAGAGGTAATGTTAAACTCAGTAATCACTCCATTACTAAAGAAGCTACCCGAGATAAAATACATTTGGTTTTTTAAATCGTTCCTCTATCACATTACTCATCTAGATTTTCTGGGTGTTTCCTCTCTTTAGGCAACTGCCAAATGGGTAAGCTCCTTGACAGAAAAAGTGCTTTATAATTGTAGTATGCTTGCTACACAGTAACTCTCATAATCCAACATACAATGTGAAGTTAAAAATGTGCTACATATTTCAAAAACCACAAATCACACAAATAAACATAAATACTTATTCTTCTGAAAAATGCATTTCAATTGTTGAATGTGCATGTGTTTATGTCCTCATGGAGATAAGATTGAATCTTTATATCAGATATGGCAACATCTCTCATACTTATTATGTATGAAGATTATATTGTATTTTTATGAAAGTGGAGCTTCTATTTTAAAGATAATGTGATGTGAATTTCTACCCCTTGGGCAAGTGAGCATTTAGTGAAGTCCTTCCCTTTTGTGTTTCATGCATTATTTTTGTAATACCTTATAAAATAACCCGTAATATTTCAAGAAAAATTCAATTCTTTATTTTCTTGCACCTAGTGATTTTCTTTGAACCGAAAAGACTTATGTAAATATTTATGAATGGAATTGCTTTTCATTTATAAGAACATATAGCAAAAAACAGAAAGGGACATATTATATCACGGATATGTATTGACTAATGAATTGTGACATTGATTCTGTAAAATAAACTCAGTAAATGTCAAGGTTGTTGAGTGAGCACAGTGATGTTTATTTTAGAATACCGTAGCAGAATTTGACATTTAGCTAATTCCTCCAGGGAATCTGGGTTATGTGTTGGGTCATAACTTATTTCTTCTTAGATACTATATGGCAAGAAAGTTAACTTTTAGCCTTGAGGAGAATAGAAAATTTTTCTTAATGTATCACTCACCATATCCCATCTCTGGGGGGATAAATCAGAAGCAAAAACAAGACATTTTGCCTCTGGGAAAGAAGCATATAATGAATTGATCTCACACTCTAATTGCACCATAGGGCAAGACAAACATTTTATATAATCCAAGTAATTCCCTTCTTCCCAGAAGCTTATGGAATTAAGAAGTGGCTGCTATAGTTTGGGTGTTAAATGTACCTCCAAAGACCCATATGCTAAAATTCCCCTGCATGGCTCTTGGATAAGTAGTAGAAACTTTCGGGATTGCTGCCTAGTGGGAGGTGTTCCTGCCAGCGATAATGCCCTTGAAAAGGAGATCAGGACCCAGCCTCCTCTTCTATTCTCTTTTCTACACTGGCCACAATATCTAGTTTGTTGTGCTACTCACCCTTGGCCAGGATGTGGTCTCTCACTATGTACCAAAAACCATATGGGTAACTGACCATGGGTCAAAATCTTCAAGATCTTGAGCCAAAATAAATATTTTACCTTTGTAAGTTGATTATCTCTAGTACTTTTTCAATGGAAAGCTAAGATGATGGCTCTCCTTCATTTTAATATATGCATCATTTTCATAAATGCTATTCTTTCTGTTTAATAAAACATAGTTGAGGAAACATTCAAAGAAGTTCCTTCAAGATCTTGATGGTTCACACTTTTCACTGAGTGACTCCTATATCCTGCAAATAACATAGCTGTTTTGGAATGGAGGTTGGAGGTGAAGATGAGTCAATGTCACTTAGCAAAACTGATCAGGCATACATTATTAGGTTAGCAATGGAATGCTCCTTAAAATAAGTCGTATTAGGGTATAATTCTTCATCCATTCTCTCTCTCCTTTAACAGTGCTTGATGTAAAATGAAATGGCCTTTCAGTGCTCTGGATGTATTTTTGGTTGCTATCAGGAATTTATTTGGGAATTCATGCCCAGTCTTCCAAGTTTAATTTTGATCATAGATGAGATGAAAAATCTCCAGAAAAAGAGAATTAGAAGAATCTAACAGATTAAAAAAGAGATGGATATCATTAGATTACTACTTTTTTGTTCTTGAAATTCTGAGTTTCCACCAAAAGTCTCTGAGAACTCTATAAGTAAACTCTACCCAGAGAATATATTGCTAATATTGACTGTATATTTTAGTTGAATTTTGAAATTTACATAGACATCAAAAAGCTGACTTAATATGACATTTGCAGTTATTGGAGGCAAATCAAATCACAGATGAAAAAGGGTAATGGCCAGAGAGTATTCTAAAATCTTTTACCTCACTAAAGAACAACACAATAATTCAAACAATGCAACATTAGGTCTCTGTCAAAAAGGTAAGAACTCCATATGAAATTTGCATTGCGAGACCTATATATGGGGAGTTCAATTTGCCTACTCAGCTTTAAAGGGAAATTTTTCAATACCCAGTAAAATTTAACATTCAGATAACCTTTTGCTTTCTATATAACCTGTAGTAAGTATCCCCATGTGAACTACATGATGATACAAAAGCATGCATGAATTTCCCTGGATAATAAATATTTTTACTTATTATTTTTATTTACCTTTTGTATAGAGATGAAAAAGTTTTGAAATACTCTGAAAAGGTATATAAGTATCCTATATATTCTTTAATTTGTATTTTTTGTTTTAGAAATAGGGATAGTTAACATTTTTATGTTACTTAACATACTATAGCATAAGATCAGTTTTGTTTATACAACCATTCAATGAATTTTGTGACAAATTAAGGCCGTGTGTGTGTGTGTGTGTGTGCGCACTTCATGTGAGATACCTCGATATAAAAGAAGAAAAGGTTTTAGTGTCATATTTATACATGTTCAGAGCAACATGGCCCCTGGAAGCAGGAAAGATTGTATGAGCAGAACAAATTTGGTGGAACAGTGGCTCAGAGCCATGCAAATACAAGCCACTCAGGAATTATTTCAGTGCCACAGAGCTTGATGCAAAACATAGACTTCATATTTTAATCAAGCATATCCATATCTTTAGGGATAGGCTGAACCTAGTTGCTACTTTACTTGTAGACACAAATCATCATTCAAGTAACATTTCATTTTGGGAAACTAATTTGTTCATATAAATACTGTACCACACATTCTCATAAATCAACTGTTTACTTCCTGCCAAATGTAATGTGTTTTGTTTTATGTTGTGTAAACACATGCTCAAGGCATAGAAATCAATTTTAAAAATCAGTTTCAACAAAACCCAACATTTTATTCATAAGTATTGTATAGGGAATTGCATA
The DNA here is from genome assembly GCA_004027455.1 of Hydrochoerus hydrochaeris. Taxonomy (NCBI): domain Eukaryota; kingdom Metazoa; phylum Chordata; class Mammalia; order Rodentia; family Hydrochaeridae; genus Hydrochoerus; species Hydrochoerus hydrochaeris. Next base: position 1,842 of record PVLA01003543.1, on the reverse strand, counting down.
TTATAAAGCAGAAAATTTCAACAATATTTTCTATTCTTGTGTGCCAACTTTCCAGCCATGAGAATTCTTTGAATAATAAACCCTACTGATGTAGAACCAAAAGTTATTCCCTAGGTAGGAACTCTTTAGAGACAGAAAGAGAGAGAAAGAGAGAAAGACACAGCAAGAGAGAGAGAGACACAGAGAAAGAGAGATACAGAGAGGAGAGAGAGAATATAGGATGTAATTCACCTGCCATTTTACAGCATTAAATATAAATAGCTTTTACTCCTTGGTTGGCAAAATAGTAAGGAAATGTTTTAGGAAAAGACAAGGAAAGTGATGTGTAGAGATATGTTGTTAAGTACTGACTCTGGAACCTGTACTTACCATGAAATATAATTTAAAACTTTGATTTGGATTCCAAGAGGAAAAACCCAAAATTGATGTACATGCTTTTCAGTGATTAGTGAGATTGGACTGACGAGAAAAATTCAGAAGTACAACATTTAAGAAAATAATTTAAGTCCAGACTTTAAATATGCTAAGAGAAAGGTTAAAATATTTTCATACCTAAACGAACACCATAAATGAATACATTTGTGAATTGTGAGATACAGTGGTAAAGGATATCTCTCTTCAGGTGATTAGAGGAAGTGACATAGGATTTCTTTAACACCTTAACTCTTTTTTTTTCAATAACGGTGCTTTGTAAGCATTGTGTAAGAAGTAATAATGTAACAAAGGGTAGAAATTGCAATTTGAGTGAAAAGGTAAATATTTAACTTGTAAATATTCTCTATGTGAACTGAACTCTTGTTTCATTTTTCTTAGTTTATTTGAGAAGTATCGAATTCATACAATTTCAAGCATAAATCATAAAGCTCTTGATCACCTCAGAAAACTTATTTTACCTAGATGGTGATTATTTCTTGAACTGACAATTTTCTGTCATGAAATAAAACCAGTAACTGGTCTTTAAAAACTGGTATCTTATGGGGATTTTGTGGCTATATTTTTGTGTACTGGACACAGAGTCGAGGGAGTGCTTCAAAAATTCTACAGTTCAGGTGTTGCTACTGATAAGTGTTTATGCTACTGGAAAAGAAATATAAATTTTTCTGTGAGGGCTGCTTGAAACCAGTAAAAGGGGAAAGACTGTTTAGGATTCATCCGTGAAAGTGATGAAAGTCAATAATTGAAATATTTAAAAATTCATGGAGAAGTTAACAAAGACAAGCTTTATCGACAATAAAAAATGCCTGGTCTCTTTAAAATGTGCAGTTTTCCTATATTAAAATGTAGAATGTTTTATAGAGAAATTGTGGGAAGTTATGCATTGGAAAATAATATTCATTTCTTCAAGTAATGATATAATACGATGTTCGTGAGAAGTGTATGTTATTTAGCAGTTTCTTTTTTTAAAAAAATTTATTTAAAGAGAAAAAAAAAGCAAAACAGAAAAAGGGGTAGAAACAATACAGAATTTCAGAAAAAAAAAGCAGTAAGAAATCACTATTTGATAAATTACATATTTTCTTCTTAAACCTAGTTGTTAAAGTTACAAAATTAAAGCATACAAAGTGGACATTCAAACAGTGAGACTGCAAAGAAGTTCAATGATCCAGTAACAACTTAGCAACATGGTTTTCAATCCTACACAATTAAACATACATGCAGCCATATCCTCTAGAGCACTTTCTTTTCTTCTTTTTACTTTTTAAGTCCATTATCTGCTTAGTTATATCCTGTTTCAGGTTGCTCAGTACCTTACTGACTTGTTTTGTTGTTGTTATATACTTTTAATCACCTTATATAATTCTGTTGCCTTGTTTTTGAGTTTCTCCTCATCCATGATCCATG